>VXAU01005043.1:46198-63704 GCA_013399695.1 Formicarius rufipectus | reverse complement strand
GTCCCCCCTCCATCCCCCCGGTGTGTCCCCCCATCCCCAGGGTGGGAGGGCTGCGGACACTGTGCCGCTGCTGCCGGTCGGGATGAAGCCACGAGCTGTTGGAGTCTGTTTTTTTTTTTTCCCCCCCGAAAATTGTTCTAAGTGAGTCTGGAGTTGCTCAAGTTCTAAAGCTGTGCTGCTCTGGCTTTATTTTAATTAAGCACTAATTGTCTCCGATTCGGGGACGGGCGTGCAGGAGCTTTTCTCGCCCCGCCGCACCTCCGACAGCGGCGGGGATCTGCCGTGTTGGCTTAAAACAACTCCCACGCCGCTCCAGAGGAGGCTTTTTGGAAAGGTTTTTCTTTTTTCCTCGTGAATTACGATTTTGCTCTTTCCGCTCGTCGCTCGGGCCGTTCCGCTTGGACTCAGCTGTGACAGAGCCGGTCCTTCCCGTCGGACACGGGCGGAGACGGGGCTGGACGCGAAGTTCCCGTCGTGTGTCGGCACAGCTGCCGGCTCTGCTTCCCCTGCTCCCCGCAACACCATCTCTGCAGGGTTTGCCGGCTCTGCTTCCCCTCTCACTGGTGATTTGCCTTCTCTTTTGGAACTTTTGTTTGATTTTTATGAGTCATATCTCACTGGGTGCGAGCTGCCGATGTCCGCAGCATCACTCTGTGACCGCGTTGCCAATTAAGCGTGGTGCCTGGCTGTGATGAACCTAAATCCCAGCACCATTTTGTTGGATGTGTCGGGGAGAGATCAGCCCAGTTGTCATGTGAAATGATCCAGCAATAGCCCTGAGTGCAAACTGGTTGGTCGTGATTGCCCTACTGGTGGCATTGACATGTGTACAAACTCCCTACCACAGTGATTCTTGGCTGTTCCCAAAGTGCTTGTTTTACACAGGAGGAAATAATGTCGGTATCTTTGTTATCAGTATAAAAATAACATTCAGATCCTTATGGAGGTCATGCAAACTCTGCAAAGTATTGACTGTGGTTTTCTCCAAGAGAAACTTAAAGTGTAGCTTAAGCTGCATGCCAGGTCTGTTCACTGATGCATTTTTTAATGTATATGGAAAGTTATGAACAAACTATTCGAATGGGAATGCTGAACTAACTTTGTAAGCATTAATAGGGTATTGCTGCTCCATGTGGAAATGTTCCAGAAAGTTATTTATTATGCAAGAGACTTTCCATACTAATCTGGCAGATAAACCTGTGAATGCCTTTGAGGGGAAGTGGTTGGGTGAAGGATTCTTGCTGAAATGCTGCTGCCTTGGTGCCGGGGCTGAAGCGTTGGCTGTCCTGTGCTGTGAGCTCTGTCCTGGCACACTGGCACTTCCCTGATGCTCCCACAGCCTTGGCAGTGGTTCTGCCTCTCTCTGCCACTCTTGGCATTGCCTTGCACTGCAGGGAAGAAATGCAGGCTTGGAGCTGGCTGTGCTGGTGTCTCCTGGGGAGGTGAAGCAGTAGGAGGTGCCACTTGGGTGCCTGTTGTGGGAACGGGGCATCTGCGAGTTGGCATTCCCATTTGTGCCAGGGTTTTTCCAAAGCTGGTTGGCTGCTCAATGAGTAGAACATCAGGTCGGGGTTGCCTGATTAATCTAGGACTCGGTACATTTTATGTTAAGGGAGCAAAACCATGAGATCTTTTGGAAAAGCCTGTGGGGTTGGGATCCACGATGGAATGGTGACTCCTGTGGCCCCAGCACCCTTCCAGCCCCGATGCTGGTGACCTGAGCTGGGGTCTTGTGCAGAAATCCATGCCTGTGTCCAGCTGGCAGCAGATCCCTGGACTGGTGGCTGCGTGAGTGACAGACCCACCACAACAACCTGCTCTTTCAATTCCTAAAGATCACGCCACCGCAGGCAAGGAGCGATCCCATATTTTCATGTCACTTTTCTGTCGTGCTTCTCTTGGAGTTTCCACCCACAGACACTTCCAGCTGCTCTGCAGGGGCGGTGGTTTTGCTTGTTTGTTTCTTTTTCTGAGTGAGACTCACTGTCTTTGATGTTGTTTATGTTTATGTTCTCGTGGTGTTTCTTGTGGGAATTTTCCCCTTGCAATACCGCAAGAACATCTTAATGTTATTGTGATACTGCAGCGGGAGATTTCTGCAAACAGAGGCAATCTTTCTACTGTTCTTCCTGGAAGAGGCTGATTCTTGCAAGTGACATAAGCCAATGGTTTTATATGTACGTAAGTGATTATCAGGGTTTACTTTGATACCGGAAGACACAGATTAACTGCAGTCTGCAAACAAGATTTTTCGTGCATTTCCAGTGGTGTGGGGCTGTCGGAGCAAGCCTGCAGGGAGAGGGAACTTACTAGTGGTGGAGAATGGCTCTGGCTGGAAGTGAGTATTCCCCCTGAGTATAAAAAAGACTTTGGATGGGCTAAGAAATAATGATAAAACTGGTCTTGATTTACAAGAAAATCAAGGAAAAGGGGGCATTTGTTCATCTGTACAGTTACTTTCTGTGTGTATTAGTTTTCACCCTTCCTGGTGCTCAGCTTGGCAGTGAGATCTGTCTTGTTCTCATAGTAAATACATAACCAGTGACATAGTTCCTCTCTGGGAACCAGTGGCCACTGGATTCCAGTCCCCTGGGATGCATTCAGTCATTAAAAGGGAGCACTGCTGAAGGTAAAGGCAGTAACAAATGATGTATTCCAAGGACTACTGTAATGAAAGCACTGCTTAAGCTCACATTGTGCATGGCTGATGTCAAGATGGATTAAATGGCAAGGTACTTTGAAATCAGCTTTTGTTTGAAGAAGTTTAAGAACTTACTGGTTTGGTTCTTCAGAACTGCATCTGTCATGGAGAGAGTCTGGAAAAGGAGCTGTCCTGGTGCTCGTGCTCTGAAGTGGTTGCTGTGTTGCTGCTGCCCTTAACAAAATGTACCTGCAGTGACAGCAGTTCTTTTCCCAGGTCTTTTTGTTGCTTGGTGTTTTGCAGCTGAAGTTTCCCTCAGAGGCAGCTTCTCTCAGCCAAACCAGAGGAAGATCAGTCAGTGATTACCCCATTAAAAAAACAACTGAAATGCAGAAAACTGAAGTTGCTAGAGCTGCAGTCCTCTCTTGTGCTGACATCTCCACCTTTGGGTTAGTGAAACTGTTCAGAGGCATAGCCTGAACTTCTCAGGGTACCTTTGAATGTCCACATTTTATGGCATGTGGTGTGGCAGAAGGAACTAGAGGGCAAAGTGAAGGAATCTTCTGTGACACCTTGTCATGTGCCTTGACTAGGAAAGGATTAGGTAAAGGCTGCAGGTTTGCATCTGCTTTGCTGTTCAGAGGTGCTGATTTCGGTGCTCTAAAGTGCACACTCTTCTCGTGCCCATTGAGGCAGATGAAAAGCAGAGCAGAGTTGATGGCCTTTTAACACAAGTGTGTCCAGGAGAGCCCTGTTTGGGTAACAAAAGCGGGAAGAGGGGGCGAAAGCTTTGACTGCAGTGAACTAAATTTACTATACATTATTTTTTGATGTGCTCTCTGTGTAAAGAGAAAAGCTAATACAGAGTGAAGGGAAGTGTCAGGAGTTCAAAACTCTTATGGATTCTCAGTCTTTTATTTGGTTGAATGAAGAGGGAATTTGGTGGACCACTGGTGGGATAATGAAGGTAGTTGGTATTTTTTTTCTATAAGTCTTGTGTCTGAATGTTGAAGATCAAAATACAGCTCAGAAGGTCTATAGCATTGGCTTTATTTTGAAAGTTTTGAGGGAAGTTGGTGGACAGCTGCTGGGATAATGCAAGTAGTTGGTATTTTTTCCATAAATCTTATGTCTGCATGTTGAAGATCAAAATACAGCTCAGAAGGTCTATAGCATTGGCTTTATTTTGAAAGTTGGTGGGCACCTGGTGGGATAATGCAAGTAGTTGGTGTTTTTTTCTAGAAATCTAATGTTTGCATGTTGAAACTTGGTCTGAGGAAAGATCAAAATACAGCTCAGAAGGTCTGTAGCATTGGCTTTATTTTGAAAGAGCAGTTAGTGTCATACTCCAAATGCTGCAATAAGGTAGTAGGGAGAGAACAGCAGGGATGACGAGACTTGCATGGGGGGGTTCCTGTCAGTCATTTATTGGGTGCTGGTAAATGCAAATAATAACACTTCTCACCTGCAGTTTGAAGGGGAATCAGACTGGGATGGCAGGGAGTGAATAGGTGTGAGCATGAAGGAGTTTGAAAAAATATCTTTGTGCAAGTGAACTGTGACTTTTAGAGGACAGTGCCACCAACCTGCCTGTCATCCTGGGGCACTCTGTGCTCCCTCCTTGATGCAGCAAAAAGGGTGGAGCAGGGCTCCAGTGCTGCCCCTCCACCAGGGCACAGGTGTCTCTGCTTTCTCACTGCAGCTTCTGTGCAGGGAAAGTCCAGGTGGTTAATGTGGTTCACCTGTTGCAAATTAGCCCCTCCACACCGGGTTTCAATGAAGAGCACTAAATAAAACCCTTTTTTACCGTGGGGAGGCTCTTGCGTAGTGCCGTGCCAGGAGAGCTGTGGAGTCTGGACGTGTTCACAGTGAGGGGGGTAACTCAGGAGGCACCAGGTATGGGCAGCTTTCTCCTCTGTTGTTATTAATCTATTCCTGTATGCTGTTCCTTTGAATCTGAGATGTATAATTGAGGGTAGACACACTTGTGCATTCAGTTATGATGGAGAAATAAGAAAGGTTGAATTTCACTGTGGCTTCAAAACAGATTGAGCTTCATTGAAAGTTTATGGTTGAATTTTATTTTTCCATTGGCACTTTAATCCGAGTGTAATGGGCTGTCCTGGAATTAGTTATTCTGAACACTCTCTTCTCTCTATTCTTGTTGATTTTTTTTTTTTGTGTGTGTGTACTGTTTCATCTAAAAAAGTACTATCCTGTCTTCCTAGCACTGCTGAAACCTCAGTGCCATCAGAGGTGTATTCCAGTTCAATAGGCCCTGACAAGTCTGAGGAGTATTACTGCTCAACATGTGTAGGTCTTTTATGAAATTTAAAATATAATGAATTACAGCTGTTTATATCTGTAAGCCTCTCTTTGGAGCGAACTGATGGGGGAAATCAACTGGTTTTCCACAGCCTGACTTAATGTAAAGCATGGGCAGCTTCCCTTGTGCTTGTGCTGAGGTCAGGACAGTAATTTCTAGCGTGCTGCAGCACTTGACTACATAAGGAGCAATCCTGTCTAATCCCATCCACGGTGGGTCAGTAAATGATAAATTCTGTTTAGCTTGTGAGCATGCTGATTTTCCTAGTTCATTTACAGAAATTGTGCATCCCTGGGTTTGCAGGCTCTCCCTGTGTTTTAGTTGGGGGTCTCTTGGCATTCTTAAAACACTGTTTTAATGATGTGTTTCTGTGGAGGGATTTTATGTGGAGAAACTGGGGAGTCCAACTGGTATGGCTGATGTGGAAACCATCACTTATTTTCCTGAATACAAGGAAATGTTCTGGTTTCTTCCTGGCTTCTTAAGGCTTTTTACAGCCACCTGGGTGTGTCTGTCCTGCTGGTGGAGGACAATTTGTTTCTAAAACCATGAGAACAGGGTCTTCATTTGCTCCTACCCCACTTACTGTTGCCCTCACCGAGGAAAGGACAAGCATGAAGGTGAGCTTGATGGTCACGAGGTGCTGGAACAGGTTAGTAACTCCCTGGTGGGGCTGTGTTGGTAGAACTGTGCAAGATCACGTGCAGTTTTTACATCCAGAGCTCCTGCCTAAAATATCAGCGTTTTCTCTGCTGGCTTTTTTTGTTGTTGTTTAAATGAAAACTTTTTAAGTGCTTGCTGCTGCCAGTGTAGTGCAGGTTGTTGTGTGGGCAGAGCTGAGTGGGAGGAAAAGCTCTCTGCAGCATCCTGGGTTATTTAACATCTCAGCCGAGTGTGTTGATGGGGGTAGTAAATGACACTAAAAAGAAAGGGCTGTATATGCATGTGTGTGTTATTAGGGCAGTTTATAAAGCAGAGGACAGGCTGATGGCATTTCTGTGGGGTCACTGCTTGACCACCAGCACCTCCTTATTTCTGAAGTGTCTTATGCTGTAGGAACAGGCTGCTGACAAATTAAATAACAACAGTGGAATGTTTGTTGTACTTCTTAATTGCTCCAAAAGTCCCTGGTGATGAAGAGCTGTTGGCACACAGCCTGTCACATCTCCCTTCTGTGGTAACATCAGCACAGGACCCCTGGTCCCTGTGGTTTCTAGTTCTACTCTGCAGGTCCACATCTGTCTGGGCATTTAAATGTGTGTTTTTAGAAATGTATTGATGCTGCTGAGCTGTTCTGGGCACTCACAGGTTCGTGTGCTCGCCAGTGCATCTGTTTTTACACCAGAGAAAATAGGTTTTCTTCTTTTAGACTAAAGACCCTAAAAGAAGGAAGAGGTGTGTATGTTTTTCTGACCAAACACCTCCCTGCTAAAAGTGGTAGGAGGTGGCTGTTTAAATTCTTGCTGCAAACTCTCTTTTAGTGCCATTCCCATTTTGCTGGTGCCAGCTCAGCTGGACCTGTGCTCAGCCCCCAGCTCTGTTGCCACCCCTGCCCGGCTGCAGTGGATGTTGCACTTAAATGGGTTTTTCTTCTTGTCAGCAGAAAGGGCAGCAGCTGCTCATGTGTGACCCTTCTCCCATTCTTGGGTGTTTGCTTGTTTGTCTGTTTTCTCCTCTTGACTAAGCAGGAGTTAGCTTTTATCCCAGAAAGAGCTAAATTAATGTAGAGCAGACTTGTTTTCCTCTTCTCCCCCATTTCTGAGGGTCTGCCTCCTCACACCGTGCTGTTCCTCTTCTTGATTCTCTCACTTCTTTCCCCCTTAAAAATCCCATTGAAATTACAGTGGAAAAAGCCATGAAGCCTTGCAGAGAACAGGCAGCCAATTCCTGGAATCAAATACAATTGCTGAAGTGGGTGCATATATATGGTAGTTTTCCTTTTAGATGTTTGCCTTAATCTGTTTATAGATCTTGCAGTTTTTCAATTTCTCGCTATAATTTTTGTAACTATTGGATTTTGAATCTCACATTGACTATTTTTGCTATTGTGGTGCTAAAGAAAATAAAAATTGCTATGGCTCTGGGAAAGAGCTGTGTTTGTAATGCTTTAAAAGCTGTAGTTTAGTCTCCTTGAGCACCTTTTTTTCCTTGATAAGCTTAAAACATAAACAGAAGAGGTGTTACATCTAACAGTGCTGTTCTTTGACTGTGAAATGAAGAATAAATAGTTTTCTCCCCTCCTCTCCAAGAATTACAGAAGATTGTGGCTTTTGCTTGGCACTTACTGTAGCAAGTTCTTCCCTGCCATGCAACACACACTACAATCCAGGTACTGGGAAGTTCTGGTATGTCATTGGGTGCACTTGAAGACTTTAAAAGCTTTTCTGCACATCTGAGTTTTTATAAAACAGCTGAAAGAAGTTGAACCTTCATGAAAAAAAACACAGCATCCTCTTCAAAGCAACTGCCCTCTGGAGCCCCTGGTGGGAGGAGTGAGTGGTCCCAGCCCCTGAGCATCCTCCCAGGTGTGTGCCCTGGAGGTGATGGGGACATTTGCTGCCTCTCCATAAGACATTAAGGTCCAGAAAAGGATCGTGGACTTCCCTCACGTTTTTTCACATTTTCCTCAACTTCCAGGAGGACTGTAGGGTCACTCTGCTGTTCATTATTCATTCAATTCCCTGCTTTGGTGGAACTTAGTCTTACAAAAGTCTTGGTTGAAGGCTTTGAACTTCTCCCTGTCCTGTCCCATGTGAAGTTCTCCCTGTCCTGTCCCATGAATTCTCTTGCCTAGATCCACGATGGGTTGATTGGTTTATTTTCAGATTAAAAAAAAAACCAAACAAACAATTCACCAGAAGTCTGTTTGAATGACAACAGTGTTTATACTCCTTTCTGGATGACCACAAAGCAGCTTCTTCATAGTCAGACTCGAGTTAGAGATGTGAAATCATGTCTTGCTCAGAAACTGAGCTTACTGTGCCCTGCCCCACATCATGCAAGGGAAACTCACCTTCTCTGTTACTGTCCCTCACCTGAGAGGGCAGGTAGGGTTTTTTTTGGGGGGGAATTGGATTTTTTTTTTTCCTCTTTGATTGATTAGAGGGCAGAATGACAGTTCTCATGAAGTACCTGTCCCAAGTGTAACTTGAACAGATTTGATATCACTCACTGAATGTTCTCCAGAGTTAAGAAAGTTGCATAAGCTCCTTATCTAAAGCTAAGCAGCTTAAGGAAGTTGCAAAGCTCCACCACCTCGTGCCTCTTGCTGTTGAGCTGTTTTAACATACAATCTTCTCTTCCCCAGCATCTGAATATCCTGATGGTACAGGTTTTGATAACCTGCTCGTGCCTCAAAGAACAAAAAGCTGCCTTTGCATGGCTGGGAATATAAAGTGAAACCACAAAAGTAAAATGTGTGAAACTGATAGAAACCAGTGATAAGGTTTGGGATTAAACCTGAAGTTTTCTCCAGTCTGTTCTTGTTCTTAGATGGAGTCTGGATTACTTCTTGCAGGGTAGGCATGAGTGTGATCTGGGTCCTTGAATCCCCTTAATTCCTTAGCAGGCATCTGCTGCCTTTTTGGGAACTTGGGTACTGTCATGGGGGATGTTCATAGCATGAAAAGAATTACATGAAGTCTCAAATGGAAATCCTTAATGACACAGACATGTTCCCCCTTGGTGTCCAAGGATGCTCTTCAGGAGAACCAGGCTTGGAATTGTTGCTTGGTGCATACAGCATCATCCAGAAGGGGAAGTTGTATTTTACTCTCTGCTGTGGTAACTTAGGAAAATAAGCAGAAGAAAAATAGCCTCCTCCATTCTTGTGCCCCTTTACAATATTATAACAAAAGAGAGCTGCTCCCTGCAGCAGGGAGAGAAGAATCTGCATTTCCTCCCTATTTTCAAAAAAATTTCAAGTGCCTCAGTCAGGGGAACAAGCACTGCAGACAGTGAACTGCCCGCAATTGGAATGGAAATTACTTCTACATTTGTAAGGATCCACATTTTTCCTTTCCAAAAGACTCAGCAGCTTGTCCAATAAGCCTAATTAAAGGTGGTAATGCACACACCGTTCCTGGATTGATTTATTCCTTTGCTTCCTGGGAAATAATATTGCAGGGGGATTGGGAGGAGTGAAATGGCACACATGAAAAGAAGTTGAGATGCAAACAAGGATTGCAGCAGGGAGCCGATGGGGGTGTTTTATTTGCACAAGAAGGAAGGTTTAATGTTGCAGTGATGAAAAGCTCATTGGCACTTGACGTTTGTGGAGTTTAACTTTGTAATGAAGTTATGGAAATAGAAAATGAGGGAATGGTTTAGGTTGGAAGGAGCATTGAAGACCATCTCATTCCAACTCCTGCTGTGGGCAGGGACATCTTCCACTAGCCCAGGTTGCTCCAAGCCCTGTCCAACCTGGCCTTGAAAAACTCCTGGGGACTCTAGAAAACCTGTGCCAGGGCCTCCCCATCCTCCCAGGGAAGGATCTCTCCTCAGTACCCGGTGGAACCCTGCCCTTCTCCAGCATTTCCCCTTTGTCCCCGCTCTACTTCATGGATTCAGGCAACTGTAATTCTAGGCACGCTTGTTATTTGTTATTTATCTTGTTCCTTTGCAAATCCCCCTGAGTGATGTATTATTCTGATAAATTCCACGGGTTTTCTCTGCATTGTGTGGAGGGCTTCTAAAAAATACAGCCCTCTGTTTCACTGGGATGTGTTTTACATAGCTTAGACTTCTCTAACTAAAAGGCACTGGTACTTCTAGAAATGAAATCCCAGCAAGGCTTTATTATTAATTGACAAAGCCTCTATTATGATACTTTTCCTCTCCATGATGTCAAATATATGTATATCCCATTAATGTTACACAAAAGTGAAAGAAGTCTTGAAAGCCCCCTTTGAAAAATCCTGCTTCCTAGATTCAATGTGGTCAGGTGAATTTAATGGCTTGGTTAATCAAAAAAAAAAAGACTCCAAGAGCCTTTGTAGAATTAAAATTGCTTTTTATGACTTAAAAACACGTGTTGTAGGCACAGCTTCAAGTACTCTTGTCCAAGGTTTTTTCATGGATGGGTTCATACTTTGTTTTTGCTGTAATGGTACCACTTCAAACCAGGCATAACATATTCTTCAGGGTTCTCTCTCAGCATCTAAGTCCTGATTTTTCACCTTCCCTCTCCTGTGCTGTGAAGGATGTGGAGATGCCCCAAATATTTTAGCAGCTGCAGCACCTTCCATGCCATGTGGCATAGCTGTGACTATTAAATTTCATATTTAGCTCAGAATAACTTGTCCTGTGAGGCAGAGGAAGAACCCATCTAATGTGTGTGTGTGTCAACATTTCTGCAGGGAGCATCTTTTCCCTTGAGAAGGGCAACTCCAGACAAATGTACTGCAGGAAATCTGGATTTTTCCAGGAACATCTGGGAAGTGCAAAGGGATTCTGCCCTTGGTCTGAGAGGCTTAGGAAGAAGTGTGAGGACTGTCCAGCATCCTTTGCTGCTTTGGTTTTAGCACAGCAACATACAGATATAGTGATGGGTTAAATATATGTAACATATCTCCAGGGTAAAGTCAAGTCCTTCCTAAAGGACTCCTGGTGTCCTCTGGCCCCAAACACAGGTATGTTGTTAACCTGTATAAACAGCTCCCCCTCTGCTTTAAATCAAGGGCAGCAGGGGATGTTGCTGGAGGGGCTGAGAAGGCTCAGAGCCCGCTGCAAAGGGCTGAGCTCTCTGCTTCAGTGGCTTTATTGGCTTTTAAAGAATTATGAATTTAGTTTGAGGTCATTTCTGGCAAAGCACTTCCTCTTGGTCTGCAGGACACGATGAATGGTGAGAGCAACGCCGGGTGCATTAAGACAAGAAGTGAGCCCTGGAGAGCCAGAAGAAAAACAGCAGGGCCTGGGGCTTGTTGCTCCTTCCCTGCCAGACGTGGTGGAGAAGAGTTGTGACCCTCTGAAGAATAAACAGGGCAAGGGATGTTTGGGAAGTGGTTTTGTTTTTTTTGTTTTTTTTGTTTTTTTTTTTGTTAGCAAAGCTCCAAGTGTAGGTTTTCTGGAGCTGTGCTTTGAACTTGCTCTGGTGCCATGAATTACCTCAGAACAATAATAATAATAATTGTTATTATTGGAATGAAATAAAACTCCTGAACCTCAAAAATTAAATTTCTGCTTGTTTCTCCATCCCTCTCTGTGGGCTCTGTGTCACCCTTCTGCAGGTTTGTTTTCCTGCCAGGACATTTTGTATCTTGGTACTCTTAATACTTTACAAACCAATTAACCTTTGTCCCAGTCTTCTTTTCCTTCTATGTTTTTCAACCCCTGCCAGACAGAGCTTTCTTAATTTGACTTTAGTTTCTAAGCCAAAGAATTGATTGTTTGGGGTTTTTTATCAGTACTTAGATACTCTTGGGTTCATCACCACTGAATGTTATCTCAGTGGAACTCTCTGCTCCTTCCACTTTTGTTTGGGGATTTTTCCCCCCCTCTCTTTTTAAACCAAAGCTGTCAAACTCGCCCAGCAGAGCCAATATCTTGTTTATCACATCTAACCTTGTGCTGAGATCTTGCTCAGTCATTTCAACACTGGGTTGGTGGGGTTTTTTTGTTTTGTTTTTTTTTTTTTTTTTCTTCCCCTCCCTAAAAGTGAGGCCTCATTGCAGGGGAGGATAAAAGAGGCTTTCCACAGTTGTTTGGCACATGAGTTGGTTCTTTCTTGGCCGTGGATCAGCTGTGTTTGCACACCCTGATCTTGGGACGGACCTCAGTGTTGCCCTTCTAGTGTCAGTGAAAGAGAGCTCAGTAGCCTCTGGTATTTTGCTTTCTCCAAATTCTGGAGACATGAGGAGCAAAGATGCCTAAATAATAATTACAATAGATAAACTATGCAAAACTGAGGTTAACTGCTGGCATTTCATTGTGCTTTCTCCTCCTTCCCCCTTCCCATCAGAGGGGTCTGGGATCTGTCTTCATCCAGCAGGGAGTTAACAGGGCAAGTGGGTATCTAAACTAATGCTGAAATTGATTTTGGGTTTGGGAAGGGGAGCAGGAGTGGAGAGGGCAAAACACAGAGGGAGTGAGGAGTGGGAAAGGGTGACAATAAAATAAAAATAATAATGAAAAAAATGCCATATTCTATGGTCTTAATAGTAACTCTAAAATGCTTTGGTTGTGTTACTGTGCTGACATGTGCAAGCAAATCAGCCCCACTGACAACTGAACATCTGTAATGGCTTTAGCAGGGTCTCCAAAGGGCATTATTCTGCTGTCTGGTATATTTATTCTGCTACGATCTCACTTTTGGGTTAATATCTGTGCTACTCCCTTGAAATCTGGCTGAAATGCAGTGTTTGAGTGTTCAGGCAATGTCTCATAGTTTCTCTTTTATAACAAGAGAAAACTTTGCATAAAAATATTTGAGCATCTCTGTTCATGAGAGAGGAAACTCTCTTGGGCTGGATAACTTTTTGAGTGAAGCTTCACAGACATCAGTGCAGATTAAGCTGCCTTGGTCTCAAGAAGCAGAAGGGGGGAAAAAAAAGTGCTGAAATAGGTTCAGCTATAGCCATTCAGCTGTGACTCTGAGCTTCTCTTCCCTTTCACATCAGTGCCCTGTGCTGCAGGGGATTATTTTCTTGCATGTGACTTGGAGTGAGATAATCACAGACAGGATAGATTAAGGGTACCTGTGGTCATATCTCCTGACACTCAGTTCCTTGCTGAAATTGGTGAATTCTTCTATCTGGCTCCTCCGTTCCTGGGGTACAGATATTTCAAAAGGGGAAGAAAATGCTGGGGAAACTGTATGTAAAATGTAAAAGTCACATTTTTTTTGCCTTTATTCCCCTTGTTTACTTAAACACTTGAAGCATTTATGCCATTAGTTCTGGGAAATTAATTGTTCTTTTATGATTAAACAGAGGCAATACCTCCCCTTCCCTGTGGCTTGTCAGGTTGTAAATGCATGTTGTGCTGGACACGTGAGGCAGTGGGGCTGGTCCTTCAGCCATGGGCACCAGGAGGAATTTCTCCCTGGAAAGGGCTTGGCAGGGGCTGCCCAGGGAGGTTTGGAGTGCCCAGCTCTGGAGGTGTCCAAGGCAGGACTGGCTGGGGGACAGGGTGGGCTCTGTGGGTTGGGGGGGCTTTTCCAGCCTCAGGGATTGTATTGGTGCAGGTGAGGGGTCCAGTGGGACATTCCCCCAGTGCTGTGCTTGTCCCTTCAGCCACAGGAGGTTTTTGGCTCAGAGCTCAGTGTCTGACTCCCCATCACACTCCCTTCCCCATCCCTGGTTGAAGGATGCTGTGACCTTTGGAGAAGACCCTCCAGAGTTGGACCTGTTGGTCCTGGCTTGCCCACCTCGACTTCCCCATGCTTCTGTTTTCCACGAAGTATTTAAAGTTGTACTCAGGGGTGTGTGCTGACCTTAAACCCCAGGTCAGTGACCCAGGTGACACCTCCCTCCCCCTTTGCCTGCTGTGGCAAAGCCTGGAGGTGTCCAATAGCTCAAGAAGGGACGAGGAAGGAGCCCTTGTGCCCACCTGGCCACAAGGCAGGGGGGGCAAACCTGTGGTGTCTCAGCTCACCTTGCCTGCAGGTCATCTTTTCCTCTTGTCTTGGGGGGCAGAAAAGAGCTTGGCATGTTGGGTATGTCTCGCCAGCAAATCTGCACCAGCTTTAGGTTGGTTTTGGTCCAGGGAAATTCATTTCTGTTGGTCAAGAAGAAACAAATGTACGGTGTAATAATAAAGCATCAAATCCCCCCCCATGTGTCCAGCTGTGCCTGGAGACCCGTGCAGAGGGGAATCACCTCCCTGAGAGTCGTGTAATACATGTATTTTTGGGGGGGTTTGCTGTATTAGCCTTTAGAATGGCTCTCTTGTTATGTACAGAGCTGGCTTAGTGCCTAAAAAACCCAACCCAGCAGGCTTTGCCATCAGACCTCTGCAAGGCTGTCCTGGCCTGCTCTGAGTAAATTGGCCAGAAAAGCCAGCATGAAAATGCATTATTAAAGAGTTTAAAATCTTGGAGTTTTTTTTCCATTTAAGAGCAGAGTCGAGCCCAGAGCTTTTTGGGAAGCCACAAGACCCGTGGTGGCGTTTGGCTGGGAGAGGTCGAGCCCTTAAAGGTTCTCATCCCCACGTCTGTTGGCAATTTGTTTATCCATTTCTGTGGAGAACACAGAAGTGGCTGTCCTGCTTTTCCTGGAAAATGCCTGGTTAATGGAATGCACAGGCCACTTTTTCCATTGGGCATTTTAAGGACATGGTGGTGCATTGAGGGTCCCTGCCTGTATCGAGTCAGGGATATGGCAAAAATGCCATTAAAATGGAATGAATTTTCTTGTAGGCACTTGAGCATTGATGAGACTTGGGAGGAGGAAAGAGAGGGTGAGAAGCAAGGGATTTTTCCACAATTGTCTGTTTAGTTTGCATTATTAGCTTGCTGTATTTATTTTCTTTACCTAGCTGTAAATATGTGTATGTGTGTGTGTATACATACACACAGCTGGCAGCACATTTTCCTGATCTGCCTGCAAACCCTCTGAGGATTTTGAAGCCCAGAGTGTTGCGTTTAATTTGTCAGCTATAAAGGTATTCAACACAGAATGATTCTTCTCATATGTTGCAGTTTAAATTGCCAGTGTTAAGAGAAGTTTAGTGGGTTGGAAATGTTGTTTCTGGCTGGTCTGATGGAGTTTCTGAGATTCTCCTGCAGTGGGAGAGAGCAGAAGGGCTGGAGTGTGAATTTTGATGAGTGTTTTTGGGATTGACAACAGAAATATTTGTTAGAGGGAGCTCTGTAAATCAAAATAACTGCTTTATGAAGTAAAGTTAGTTAAACACAGGGCCCTCCTGTGTAAACTTTGGTGCCTTCGGATGCTGGGAGTATTTCCATGCTGAGTTTTGTATTCTTTTGAGCTGCAGAATAATGTCAGCACTTTTTAAGTGGAGTGACTGTGTTGCTGTTTTGTTTGGTGTCACTTATGGGGGTGTCTATGGGTGTTGCTTTTTGTTTTATCACTTCATTTTTAAACTAGTTTTAGGTCTGTGTGTTGGGAGGGAGCTTAGGAAAGGCTTCAGGTTTGTGTTGGGGTTTTTTTTTTTTTGGTGCTTTGTTCAGTGCTTGAAGATGGTGTGTTATTACTCTGTGGCACTTTGCTCCCTGGATGCCTCAGTTCAGGTAAATGGAACTGCCTGAATTTCACCTGATGGGATCTGAAGCCCATCTCGAGGGCAGGATGTGTGATTTGAAGCAGAGACTGCTCTTGTGGGGGAGGGAGATGAGAGAGAATGGCACGTCCTGTTTAAAAAAAGAAATAAATAAATGTGGAGTGTGTGGTGTTATGGGCAGGGGGATCCTGGGAAATTCAGCAGGCTCTGAATCTTTGCTGACAAATTGCTGTAGGTGACCTTTGAAGCTCCAGGGGCTCCCTGGGGTGGGTGTTTGTGCCTGCTGGGACACTGTGGGATGCATGGACCAACTTTGTGCTGGCCAAGGAACATCCAAGGGGGATTAGGGATGCAGTGGAAAGTGAGGAGTTTTATTGGGGCAGCAGTGAAGCATAAAAAAAAAAAGCTTTTGAAGTGGTGCTTTGTAGGAGAAGGAGCCAAAGGTGCTTTGAAAGAAATACTGTGTTACTTGGACCTCACCAGGGACTGCTCTCTGTGTGTTCATGGGAGGACTCCTTGTGTGGGAGTCAGGGATGGCCAATAAAGGTATCCTGGGCTGGTCCCACCTGTGGGCAGCAGAGCAGGGGGGGTTCTGCCCCTCTGCCCCCCCTGCTCAGGTGAGACCCCACCTGCAGAGCTGCTCCAGCCCTGGGGACCAGCACAGCAAGGACATGGAGCTGCTGGAGAGAGGCCAGAGGAGGCACCAGGATGGGCAGAGGATGGAGCAGCTCTGCTGGGAGAGCTGGGATTGTTCAGCTTGGAGAAGAGATTTGGGGTGACCTCGTTGTGACCTTCCAGTGCCTGAAGGGGCTTCAAGAGAGATGGAGAGAGACAATTATTGACAAGAGCCTGGAGTGACAGGACAAGGGGGATGACTTCAGACTGCCAGAGCAGAAATATAGTTTAGATATTAGGAAGAAATTCCTCCCTGGGAGGGAGGGCAGCCCCTGGCACAGGTGCCCAGAGAAGCTGTGGCTGCCCCATCCCTGGGAGTGTCCCAGGCCAGTGTAGATGGAGCTTGGAGCACCCTGGGCTGGTAGATGATGTCCTTGCCCACAGCAGGGGAGCGGAACAAGATAATTTTTAAGGTCTCTTCCAACCCAAACCATTCTGATTGTATGACTCAGGAGACACAAGTTTTAGTCTCTGCTGCAGTTGCTGGCCAGTCTCTTAAATTCATTGATCCAGTTGCATCCACTGTAACAGGAAAGAAGCAGGTCCTGGTGGTGGTGAGCACCCACTGGTGGGAGGTGTCCCTTGGCAGGGCTTGGAACAAGATGGGCTTTAATGTCCCTTCCAATCCAAACCATTCTGATTCTAGTGGTCATCATCTTTCCAGGGACTAAGTGTTGTCCCCTCAGCAGCATCTCCTGCCATCCCAAGGCTCCCTGTGCTGGTGGGCACTGAGTCCTCTGCCAGCCTGGAGAGCTTGTCACACAAATAAAGACATTATGGTCATTCCTCATATGGAAATACAAATCAGGTCTCACCCTTTTCCCCCAGTGCAGCCACACAAGGCACAGTTCATCCAACTTGGTGCTTGATTTTTTTGGTGTCCCCCAGGAGCTCTGATTTATTTATCATAATTCCAGAGCCTGAGATTATTTAGAAGTGATTTGTGACATGCTGTCATCTGGGTTCAAAGAATGTCTGACCTCTGGAAGTACCTGTCTTGGAATGCCTGCTTGGAGGTGATGACCCATATGTGTTATCAAAAGGGTGTCTGAAATTGGTAGGTTACAGGGGGAGAGCCTCAGGCATACAAATTATAACAGGGGCTTGAAAATAACAGAGGAAATGCTTTATTTGTGACAGGTCACTCTTCTGGAAAAAGACAAAAAAAAAAAGATTTTTGAAGTCGGATATGGGTTGGAAATACAGTTATTCCAAGAAAGGAGAAAGTGATGGACAGAGCAGAGGTTGTGTCAGCGAGGGTGCATTGTGATTTTAACATGATGGTGCATTAATCAGTGGGGCTTTAAAGGCAGGAGGTTGTTGCAGTGGCATGTGACATGGGTTGGGAAGGCATTTAATAATCTACTGGAATATAGAGAAATGTATTTGTGCAAGGTAGTAAGTGGAGGTATTTTAGGTAGCAGAAGCTGTTCCCTTTTGGAGGTGACTGGAGAATATTTTGAAGTCCTCCAGAATGAACTTCTATGGAAATCTGCTTTGTCACCACGACCTTTTTTGTGTTCATCAATGTGTGGATGTTCCATTAAGTAATGTGGAAAAGGGCAGTGTCATTCAGATTTAATGTAATAGCTGTATTTTGAATTTGAAGAATTAACCTCCCCTGTAACCCCTTCTCTCTTTTTTTTGTGTTGCTCCTCCTTCTCTCTTTTTTTTTTTGTTCCACT
>VXAU01005043.1:31983-46116 GCA_013399695.1 Formicarius rufipectus | reverse complement strand
TTTTTTTTTGCTCCTTCACTGCTTTTGTTGACATGGACTGACTAACTCCCTGTGGTTAAGGCTTTATCAGAAGTGTCAGCTGTGCAGGGGCAGAGCTGCAGAAGCTGAGCTGTCGGAGCCCTGCTGGTGTGCTCAGAGACCCACCTGCATGATCCATGTACCAGGATGGTTTGGATGGTGTGCAAGGGCTGGATGGGCTCTTGGAGCAGAGGAGCATGGCTGGAAGCATCCATAAATTCAGCAGGACAGGAGAAATTGTAGTAAAAGTTGCCACGCAACAGTTGCTGGTTTTTCTGTATTAACCTGTTGTAAATTAATTTTGTATAAAATGGTGCTTTTAACTAGGTCTTTGCTGCAGAGACTTTTAGTCCTGCTTAGTGGCTGGGAATGGAGAAGTTTCTGTGGAACTTTGCTTCAGCCCAGCTGGATGGGGATGGTTTGTCTGTAGGGACAGGGAGGCTGAGGAAGAGCCACAGGCACCTCTCAGTGCCTACCTGGGAAGCAGCTTCCTAATGAGTGGAGCTGCTGTGCAGGGGTGGAACAAAGCTCTAATGAGACCCCAAAGGAGCTGGAGCAGCCACAGTTTTCCTTGGAGCACAGTTTTAAACTTTTCTTAGGAACCAGCCGCAGTGTTGCTTAGTGGGTTTTTAACTCTGCTCTTTGTCACGCTGCTTTAGCTTTTAACTGCTCAGTCTCTTTCACTTGCAGCCTTTCAGGTGCGTCTGTATTTCTTTCAGAAGAATTGCTGCCACTGCTGGCTCTGTGATATCCAATATTTCCTGTGTTGTGGGGTTTTTTTTAAAGCCTCCCCAGTCTCTAACATTGCTCTGATACCTCACTCTCCACATTTGCCAGCTGGATGATTTCCTTCAAGTGACAAATTAACTGTTTCCTTCAAGTGACAAAAATCCCTTCTGAGTTCCTGTCTTAGGCTGGCACCATTTCTCTGTCAATGGAATTAATAATAGATGTTCAGCTCTGGCTTTGGGCTGGTCTGCCCTTGCCTTGACACTTTTGCATATGCCTTTAGCACTTCTGAGCGGGATTCATCTCAACAGAGACACACCAAAGTGAACTGGGCTGTGAACCAAAGGCTGGAGATCACTTGGGATGAGGGAAAGACTGNTTTTTTTTTTTAAAGAAATAATTTGTGTTCAGCTCTGGCTTTGGGCTGGTCTGCCCTTGCCTTGACACTTTTGCATATGCCTTTAGCACTTCTGAGCGGGATTCATCTCAACAGAGACACACCAAAGTGAACTGGGCTGTGAACCAAAGGCTGGAGATCACTTGGGATGAGGGAAAGACTGGTCTGAGAAATTCTGTGCAAATGGTTCTGTTGTTGTTCTTTTGGCTCTTCAAAACCCTGTGATTGCAGCATTTTTCTGATGATTTTTGCTTATTGGTGATGGGTAGGTGAGTGTGTGGGTACCATCCAAAGCTGGAATATTTCCCTTGAGGCACAAATTCCTGCCAGGCTTAAAGAGGCATTTTAAGAGGCAGAGGTTTGATGCAGTGATGTGGAAGGTGAACAGTCTACCATAGAGGTATTCCTCATTGAAACCATTACATGGGGTGATTTTTCACAGCCACTCATTCCATTTTGAGGGAAATTAGGAGTGGGTGTCACTCCTCACCTTCCAAAAAAAAATTTAAAGTTGAAAGGGCTGCTTGAAGTTGCTGTGGGCTGTTCCACACTCATCAGCACATCTTTTTGCTGCCCTTTGGAAATGACTTTACCATTCACTGGAGGGTTAATCTCATTTATCAGGTACCCAAAGAAACTGTGGGTTTCCCACCCTTGGAAGTGTCCAAGGGCAGGTTGGACAGGTTGGAGCACCCTGGGCTGGTGGGAGGTGTCCCTGCCCATGGGACTGGATGGGCTTTGAGGTCCCTTCCACCCAAACCACTCTGATGTTTACGGTTCTGTGAGACACTCCTCGTTCCCTCCCTTAGCAAAGGTACACTGACCTCTAGTGTCAGCACATCACTTGATTTTCTGTGCTGTGGTTTGGGATCGATACTGAGAAATAGGTTCCAGGTCTCTCCTGAGTTCCAGGAATTCCTGATTAATTTAGTCTCAGTGACTCTACAAATTCCTCCAGCTCAACCTCCGAGTTTAATATGAACTTGTCAGCCAGACCTGACAAGTTCCAGTTCTATATATAGAAATAAAAATTCCACCTGTGAGGAGTTGCTGCTTTTTGTACCTGACTCTGGGTAGTAAAAATTAAGGTCACTGAATGAAATTACTTCCTCTTGAGCCTTCCCCAAACTTTCCATTGCTTTCAGACATTCTTGTGCATCACTTGTGTATTACATGGTCTGTAAGGACATAGGTTTGGGAAGGTTAATTTTGAAGGAAGGAAAATCAGGTTGCATTTTTTTTAATGTATGTGGGTGTGCTCCCATCCTAATTAATTAGTTTGGCTGGTGGAGTATTTTGGGTGTGTTTCTTTTTCCTTGATATTCAGTTATTTTCTTCAATGGACTTCTTGGAGGAACTCCTGAGAATTTCCTTATCTCTGAAAGTAAAAGAAATGAAATTGTTCTTTTTTCCTGGTGTGTTTGTACCATTTCTCAGGTTTGCTTTCTTCCTGCTTGGCTTGTGAAGCCAGAGCACTATTTAATAATCCTGGGAAGCTTTCTAATTTAAAAAAAATACATTTATATTTGCTTTTCCATATCCTGGGGGTGTTATTCCCGTTGTTTCTGTCCTATCCCTTCCAACCACAGCAGGTGCTGCTCACCTCTGTTCTCTCTGACCTTTACATGCAAAGGGCTGAATTTCAGTGGAGCCAATTTAAGTCCAGTTCTTTCCAAGGACACCAAAGCAAAGCTGAGGATCTGTCCCTGGAAAAGGGGAGGCAAAGTTACTCTTTGCTGTTAATATTGCATTACTCTTAATTTGCAGGATGTGACATTTTGGAAGCCAAATCAAGAGGCAAGGGGTTGGGATTATTTTTTTTTAATGTATTTTTTGTCCTTTCTCTCTTGTCTTTCTGAGCGTGGATGACCTGAAAACCAACTTGGGTTATGCAGGAGCTTTGAAGGTGGTGGGATGTTGTCACCACACTTTGAATCTCTGCATTGCCACTGCATTTCTTGGATGGAGATTATTTCCACGTGCTGGAAAATTGGAATATGTCTCTTAGGAAGAGTAGATTGCTCTGCAAACTTCCTGATGGAATGGAATAGAATGGATTTTTGTCTCGTTGCTTCTGTTGGGATTCTCGTTTTTAGATTCACACAGTAAGAAAGGAAAGGCAGCAGTGAAGCTGAGCTGCAGTGCTGTCCAATACTTGATGTTTTTGGGAGCAATTTCCAAGCCAGTCAGTCCTTTCTGCAGTGGCCAAAAACTGGCCAAGGCTCTGTAAACAACCTGACACCACCAGCTTGGCCTTGGTGCTGAAATTAGGGAGGAAACCCTCCTTTGGGCTGCTTTTCTTTCTGGAAGGGCTGTTGCTCATCAGTGAACTGAGGAGGAACTTCAGGAAGTTTGGACTTTGCATCTTTTTCAATAATCAGCATAAAGAGATGTTTACCTGGCTGTAAATTTGAACACTACTCGGTGTCAAGCCTTTAAAAGGAAATATCGGTGTTCACTAATAGATCCTAGATTAGCAAAATCTGCCAGAACAGAGTGAAAATGAAGTGTTTAAAGTCATTGAAATCTTACAAGGTTAGCTGGTAACGTCCACTCTGTCTTTTAGATATTAGAATTTATTAAAATATAATGCAGCTAGAAGTCAGGATGTATTTTTATGATTTTTATACCCACAAAGCACTTCAATTTTTTCTTTTTTTTTAGTCTCTACCAAAGCAGTTTTTTCCTGGCCTGAAATGGATCTATCATGTTCTGCTTTGCCCAAAGCACTTAAAGAACAAAATGAAATTAATTTAGCTTCTCCATATTTCCCCCTCCCCTTTTCCTTGCAAGGAAGCTGACACATAAGGATGACCTACTTTAGTATTCCTGCTCCTGTGCCAGGGTTGTGTGTGGATGGGTCTTTGGATATTAAATATATATTTGTATTAATATACTGGGACTGGGTGGTGGGTCCCTTCCAGCTCTGCACATTCTCTGCTTCCATGAAGAATTAAAATGCTGCCAGAGCACTGGTGGGAAGTTAACATGCAAAATGAACAGAACTTGTTGGACTTGCATCTCTTTTTGTTTTAGTTGCTTATCATAAACTAGTTTTCAGTCTGAGGTCTGGGAGAACTGAGTGATGCTCCTCAAAGTGCTGGACTAGAGGGTGGGATATTCGCCCTCCCCTTTTTGGGATCACAGAGTGAGGGGAAAAGTGCTGTTCTTGTGGCAAACATGGGATGTGTTTGGGGGGGACATGAAATTCTCCCAGCAAATCCCAGGTTGGGGATGTTCCAGCAGCCCCTCTGTGTGAACTCTGTTTCTGGAGTACTTGGCTTAAAATTCAAACACTCAATTTACAGCAATATTAAAAGCTTAACTCTAATGTAAAATACAGTTCACATGGAAACATCAAGTTCAGACATCTCAGAGTTTATAGTTGCTCTCTTGACCTTAATATTTCTGTGCACTGTTCTGTGGAATAATTCCAGAAGGAATCATTTAGTCTGCTCTGTGGACTGCCCATCTCCCCTTCCTCTGGAGAGAGACATGCAAAGAAATAAAGGCCACAGCTGTCATACAACTAAAGAAAAATGACTCTAAAGCTTTTTTAGGGGAGGGGGGAAAAAAAAGTAAATTAAGAATGTCCTACCCAGGCTGGTAGACCTTGCACGGGGTTGATCCACCTGGCCAGGGACAAAGGCAGAAGTGACAGCAGATGAGTTCATTGCCTGTCATTGCACTTGATCTTGAATTCTGAAGAGGAATTAAAACAAAAACCCCAGACCATCGGTGAGCACATCACACCCATGTGCATCAAAAAAAAGGCTTGGTTAGATGTGCTTTAATTAATTCAGATCCTGCACACGTTGTGTTGTTGCCAGCACAGTGTGTACAAGGCAAGTGCAGCACAGGCTGTAACAACATGTTAAGCTGCTGATCTGTGGCTCTGATTGCACCTCCTGCACCCTCCAAGCCTTTAAACAGACAAAGAAATGAGTGCTGGAGCCTGGTGGGAAGCAGGACCTGCAAAATCAACTTCCCTGTCAGCTCTGCTCCAATTGGAATGTGTAACTCTTGCCACCTGGTCCACCTGTGATGTATCTGGGTTCCTTCTGCTGGGGATGGAGTCAGAGGGAAAGAGGAGGGACATTAAAGGATCTGTTGACTTTGTGTGTGTTTTAAAAGCATGAACAAGGGGAAGCCACTTCTTGAAGATCAGCCTGGGATTCAACTCTGTCTGTTTCTTTTTAACAGGTTAAACCTGAAAGCCTAAATGTCCAGTTCTCCTGAGAGAACCAGAGTCATCGAATTTAGGAGGCTGAAGATGATGCTGCTGCTGCTGTGGAAACAGCTGTTCCTGGTGTCATTTGTTGGCTGCCTTGGAGGTAACAACAATCTTTAACTCCTCTTTTAGAGCTGGGCGTAAGTTTCCAGATTTGAACTGCACTTGAGGAGTAGAACCACAGAGGCTTTTGAATGCCACTGTTATGTAGAGTTTAGAAACCAAGCATGTAATAGATATCTTAATACAAAATATTGAAAGTGAGTGAACTAAAGTAACCTCTTAGCTCAGGAGTTACTGCACAGGGATGTGCTTCCAAAGCAAGCAGAAGACAGTCCAATGTATTAAAGATGATGTTGGTAGTGCTGATTTTTAAGAGCTGCAATCTGTTTGTCTTTAAGTGGAAACTTCAGATCCTTGCTGTAGCTGGGATGGTTCCTGCAGCTTTTGTCAAAGCTTTGCTGTGGGACAGGGTTTGTTCCTGAGGAGCAGCACTGGGTTACTGCTGCACCAGTTCAGAGCTTTGCTCTCCTTGCTGTGCCAGCCAAGTCTCAGTGTTTGAGACTTTTGCTGCTGCTCAGGTCTCCTTCCCTGTGCCACATGAGCCCTCCAGAGTCATCTTGCTGTGCTCACCCAGCTCGGTGCTCCCTCCCAGGAGCAGAAGTCCCAGGTTGTTCTTGGTGATGTCTTTGCTTCAGCATCCCCAGTAATGCCAAGGTGTGTGTGAGGGAGAGAGGAGAGGCCCCTGCCCTGTCCTCAGGGCTTGGGTCTTGGTGATTTGTGTGCCTATTGGCACTTCCAAACCCTGCCAAGAGTTGGGATGGTGTCCAAATCTTCCCTGCTTCCATCCCCTTCAGGACAGTCCTTGTGTGAGGGACAGAGGTCCATCTGCATGTCCTTCATAGAAACATGTACATCAAATGGTTTATTCCCAAGCTGTGTTGGGAATTGATGTGTTTTCTTTGCAAGAACTCTTCAGGGAGGGATGGAGAGGAAGAAATTCTGTGGCTGGGCTGTGGTTATCTGCTCATAACTGGGGGGTGTCCTGTGCCAGCCTCTTCCTTCATCCCCTTTTCCTCCTGTAGCCCCTCCTGGCTGCTCTCAGGAGGAGCACACAGAGCTGGGAGCAGGTGCGTGGACTTAGCTTTACATGGAGACTCACAAGGCCAGGATTTGCTTTGGGTTTAGCTGAGAACTCTGAAGAAAGGGAAAGGAGGTTGTTAAACCATTCTGTAAAGTGAAAGGTGCTAATACTGTCACTATCAAATCCAAACGTTTCTCTACAGAAAAAGGAAAATCCCAAGAGTTGGTTTTTTTTCCCCCTCCTTCAGGAGTAGTTTATGGATTGCTTTCTGAAAGAAGTCATGGGAGTTTCTGCCACTGAAACAATCATACAAGATTTGCACAGAATCTTGAGTTGAAGTAGAGGAGCTTTGCTTTTCTCCCCTTTAAACTGCTGGGAGCCTTTTTACTCCTCCCTTTTTACTCCTCCCTTTTTACTCCTCCCTTTTTACTCCTCCCTTTTTACTCCTCCCTTTTTACTCCTCCCTTTTTACTCCTCCCTTTTTACTCCTCCCTTTTTACTCCTCCCTTTTTACTCCTCCCTTTTTACTCCTCCCTTTTTACTCCTCCCTTTTTACTCCTCCCTTTTTACTCCTCCCTTTTTACTCCTCCCTTTTTACTCCTCCCTTTGCATGGGGACTGACCTGCTGCTGGGGCTGTGCTTTCCTTGTGCCAGTCTGCCCATCCTGGCATGAGCTCCTGCAGCAGGAGGGGCTCCATTTGAGCCTGAGGAGATGCCAGAATGCCAGGGCAGGGCTCTGATGCTGTGCTTGTGGCATTGCTCAGTGCCAGCTCTGTGCTGCCACCTCCCAGGGATGGGGATGCTGTGTGGGCAGGGGGGTGCAGTGCTGAGCCCCCCGTGTTAGCTGGGAGCTGCAGACACCCCAGCCCAGGGGCAGCAGGGGCTGTGCCACCCCATCCTAGCAGGGGTTGTGCCTGGGCACAGCTCAAGCTAGAAATGATCTGAAAATGCTTGAAATATGGCAAGCCCACTCTCATATTTCCTGCTCTCTCTCTCTTACCATTGGGGAATTACCTACAAGCCCAGCCAGCCTCTGTCATGTGCTAAGTGGCAAAATTTGGTGTTGAGAGTTGGGAGCATGCCCTTCTGGATCCCTTCTGTTTAACTTCAGGTAAAATCCAAACATTAAAAATCATTGCCTGCCCAATTTTTTTTTTTTTAAGTCATGGCTTGGGATATTTTTGTTATATTTACATTGCAATGCTTCACTAAAACATATGAGTAGTTTTCATGCTAATAAATCACTTCTATTGGTGACTGGCATTCTGCACATTATTTGTAGGGGAATAAATGATTTCATTATATTCGTGGTTATGGGAGTGTTAGATGAGTATTGATGCTAAAAAAGGCTTGGTTTTTAATCTGTTAAAAAGAGGTTTTTCAGTTGCTATGAGGCAAGGAGGATAAGGACTAATAATTTTATCTTGCTGTAAGTTTTAGTTCTATTTGTACAATTGAATACCTACCCTTTGAATCACAACAAAACTCTAAGCTACAGGTAGTGGAGAAGGGAAGGCTAAATCCCCAATATTTCATCCATAGGGGACATACAGTCAGATGTTCTTTTGAAAAACAACAGTCACTTTACCCTTATTGAAGTGGTACCTTTTTAAATTCCAAAGCACAGAAATCCTCTGGCTTGATAAGCTGAATTTAAATCTGCTCTTTATTTAAATGGCCATTTTTTTGAGGTAGTACGGAAGGCAACATGCAGACCCAGGAGCTGTCCCTGTCTGCCAGGCACTGCTGGTGTGTCGTGAGCTTAATGTGGGCACACCAGTGACCATCACCCACTGGAGAGCTGCACACCAGGAACTGCAGGGTGAGCACCAACATCTGCAGGACTCTTGGTGGGACACCCTCAAAGCTTTGCTCACATCCCTGAGACCTGGGCAGTGTTTGTGGGGCCATTAACTCCTTCCTCCAGGATGAAATATGTTTTACTCATCTCCTGAAGGACTACTTTTTTTTTTTAATCCTTTCATCTTGCCTTGTATTTTTATTTCCTGGCATCTGTGTTCTTTGGGGTTATATTTAAAAGGAACTTAGATGAAAGCAGGTTTTTCTTTGCTGCCCGTGAAGAAGCCTTAAGGATCCAGGATGATGGGAAGGTTTCTTATGTTAAACTGCTTGAACTCCAAGTGTACCAGATGCCTTCCTGCAAATGTACCTACTCAGAAATATGGAGTTCCATGCAAGCAGAACTGTGAGAGACAGTATGAAAGGGATGATGTGGCTGCGAGTTCACATGTCTGAGCTCAGTATTTTCAATGCATTGAGTTTGCTATTAGAGAAATGCTTGTTTTTCAGATAATTACCAGCAGAATACTTAATTTCCAATGACCAGTGCAGTAACAAGGAAAACATTGCCCATATTTTGAAGTGGAAATGATTGTGGTCTTCTGTAAGACTCATCTCCCTGTGTTCATCCTCCCAGCCCTTCTTTGCCTCCGTTTCAGGCCATCTCTCTGCAGTTGGGTACCTGCCAAATGAGAGTTTAGCAGCCATGGGGAGTTGGTAGATTGGAGGACCAGCAAGAAGTCAAGCAAAAAGCTATTTATCATATTTCCAGAAGCCAGATGGCTTGTTGGAGCAGGACTCTTGGGAGCCTTGAGCACCCACAATGGGTAGATAGCCCTGATCTAACACTGTTGAACTGAGATTTTTGTTGTTTGGAGGCACAGTCGGCACTTGCAGAGGTGACTTGGAGCCTCGTGCCACTCGCTGAACAGTGTGAGTTGAGCATTTCCTGACCCGTCTCACCCCAAGCTCTGTGGAAGGTCTCAATCCTGACAGATGAGTCTCCTGGTATTTGGAGACTGGGGATGTGTTCAGGGTTAACATCACCTGTTTGCTTCTCATGCATGACTATTCCTCTTGGACCTCTGGAACAGCAGCCTTCTCAAATCCACTTGGGAATCCCACCCCTGAACTGATTTCAAGACAGATTTTAGTAGGAGCACGCTGTAGATGTAAAAACAAGTTGTTAAACAGTTTGGAGAATATTATTTTAACCTGTTATTATGATAGATCAGCAGGTATTGTGATTCCCTATAGAAAACAATTTTTCTTACTCTCTGCTTATAAGCAAAAAGACAGTTCTTTTAAGACCTGTCTGCAGTTCAGTGTTATGAAATAACATCATAGCTGCAGAAATGGAGATGATGCTGATCTTGGCTTATAAACCTTGACACTCTCTGTCTTTGCAGATAATGTATTTCAAACTAGTTCCCTTATTGCAGTGTCCTATATTGAATTGCTTTTTGTTTGTCTGATGTGAATCTTCATAGTTCATCAAAGGGGGGATGTGAGAGCATCTAATGAAAAAAAAAAATGAAACAAAACAATGGCCCCGGGGCTTTTGTTTATTGATGTGTGATTATATCTGTAGGACTAATGATCCTGTGGTCTTCTTGGCCATTTACCTTGGGGAGTAAAAAGGTGATTACTTAGCATTGAATATATATATGTGGAGTTTCAAAATGTCTGCCTTGTTAGGAAAGGAATTAAAAAACACCTGCTTTAGCAGTATTGTGTTTCAATTACTCCAAAGAGCAACTTCAAAGATAAAAATGAATAAAAGATGCAAAACAGCACGGACGAAGTGCCAAACTGAGCTGGGGTGAAGTCAGGAATTAATTGCAGGTGTAACTTCTTGCAACTTCTGCTGATTCCTTTAGTTGCTGTGGCTGGTTTTGGCTCTGTTTTCCTGCTCAGGTGGGGAGGAGGAGGATGCTCTGGGGCAGCTGTGCCTCCCCCAGCCCCAGGGCTCACCCAGCCTTGCCCAGCAGCCCCACTGTGGGCACAGGCAGAGGTTTATTCTGCTCTCTCCTAATTTCCCAGTCCTAAAACTGACTGCCCTGTTCTCCCTGGAAAGGTATGTTTTTTTAAAGTATCTCCTGAGAATTTAGAGGTGTGGGGGGGAACCCCAACTTTTGAAGGACGTTTGAAGGGGGAGGAAAGCTGTGAATAAAGAGAAGGTTCAAAGCAATGAAACAAGGAGAGCTGTGTGTGTAAATGCATGAAATTTTTCTCCTTCAGGAGATGAAAGGGCACATTTCAAACAGGGTGTCCAGGGTGAGACCTGTAGGCACCACTTGGATTAAGTTTCTCTTCTAAGCTTCTGATTCAGTGCCACCACAAAGAGTGTGTCTGTACTGCACTTATTGAAATAGAGAAAACAAAAACCAGTTATCATTAGACTTCTTCCTCCAGCCATTGCAAGCCTTGGCAAATAAACCCCCCTAAAGAACAAACCACAGATAAAAAAACTCAGCAAAAACCTCAGCCAAAACACTATTTTAACATGTAGAAATTATGTGGACTGGTTCTTAGTCTGTCCCTTTACACTAAAATTTGTAAACAGGGAGGTTTTCTTTTAAATTCCTTATTCAGCAGTCCATTTGAGTTTAAAGACAAATCATATTAAATGTATTTCTTTATGTCAATTCAGGTGTTTTTATTGTTTTCATTTTCATTTTCTTTTCTCAGTCTGGTACAGAAATAAACTGCTAAACCCTCAGGCTCAGCAATGTCATGGGTAAGATTCACACTTCTCCTCTTTATTAGTATTAAGTTTAGGAGACTTATGAAATTGGAAAGCATGATTCTTTCTTTAGTTTCCAAAAGAGCATGAAAACAAACCTTCTGTGTTCTCACTGATCTGCTGTGATTAAATCATGCCACAAGGAAAGCAGCAATACCCTCTTTGGAGGGAAGTGTTGCATCTCTGCTCCTGCAATGCCATTTTATGAGGGTGAGGGATTTGCTGCGCACGTGCAAAGGGTCCTGGTGAGGTTCTTGCTTGGCCTTGTACCTTGTGGACCATATTGATGTAAAAAGGGAATCCTCCTGCAAACAGTGTGATGTGGGTCCACTCTGCACTCGCCCTGCATCTCAAACATCAGGCTCTGCTCAGAGCACTATTCCCATTCTTTTGGGTGTCCAGTGTAACTGGAGATAGGCTTGGCTCTTTCATGGACTCAGAGAATGGTTTGGGTTGGGAAGGAGCTCAAAGCCCATCCAGTCCCCCCCCTGCCATGGGCAGGGACACCTCCCACCAGCCCAGGCTGCTCCAAGCCCCGTCCAACCTGCCCTTGGACACTCCCAGGGATGAGGCAGCCACAGCTTCTCTGGGCACCCTGTGCCAGAGAGGGGTTCCTTTCCAATATCCAGGCTAATTCTACTCTCTCTCCATTTAGAGCCATTCCCCTTGTGCTGTTCCTGCAGTTCTGATGAACTGTGGGAGTGTATTTGCTGGCATCAGTGTGGAATTCCTGGGCATTGAATGCCAACAGTTCCTTCCTGTGTGTAAAACAGATAAAGCTCTTAGAAACGTGATGAATTTTGATTTAGGTTTTGGTGAGGGGTTTCTGTGTGGATGTGGATCCATTTGTAGAAGGGGGAGCAAATAAATAACTCTCCTCCTTTGCTCCTCTTGTTAAACTCAGCTTTCATTACGAGTCACAGCCTGCAGACAGAGCCAGTCTGTATCTTAATGCATTATGGGTTTGCATATTTATAGTAATACCCTTTTTGTGCATTAGACATGTACAGTCATGATGTTCAAATGCATCTCTGCCCAAAGTGACTGTCAGAATTGTTTAGCTGGGCTTGCCTTGTGTGTTGCTACCACGACTCATTACAGTGATAGAAGATCTGGTTTGCTCCTTGAAGAAGTTACTAAATGAGGAACCCATCTCAGAGTTCTGCTTTCCTGTGGGTTGTTTGATGCTCCAGGTCCTGTTCACAGGGGACAAAACCTATGCAGTGAATGAACAAAGTGGATTTCTCTTTGCCCTTAGTGCCAAAGTGCTGCCTCCAGAACATCTGTTTTCTTGGGAGCTCTGGATAAACCTGGGGCTGTCCAGGGCATGTCCAATCTGTATGGCTGTGGTGGGTGTGCTCTGATCAGCTGCAATATTGAACAACATGAGTACAGAAAATGCTGTGATATTAAAATTGTTTTTGAAGAGAGACCTTAAATACCTGTGAAGAGTCTCCTCAGTCTCTGCTTTATCTTGCAAGCTGAAGAAAACCTTCTCTTGAAAAGCAGCTCCTTCTTGCTGCAGATACTGCCTAACCTTAAAGCAGACTCCTAACCTTCAGACAACGCTTCATTTCAACAAGACAAATGCCACCTTTTTCTTCATTAATTAATCTTACTGCAGATTTTATGGCACATAAATGGAGAAATTTTGCCTAGTGGCAATTCTGATTTTTACATAAATTACCAAGAAGGGTTTTTCAAGCGCTTTATCCTGCAATAAAATTGTGTTATTGCAAATATTACTGAGCATGAAGGCCCTGCATTTGTGCTTTCATGGTCCTTCTGCCTATTCCAATTTAAAGTGCAATACAGCAGAGCAGGCAATTTCAGTGTATTTCTTGTAAAAGGTTTTGGAGCTTGGGCACAGTGAATAGTAACCCCTCCCAGAATGACTTGCTCAAATCCACAAGCTAAATATTTATTCAGTGAGACTTGTGAGAGCTCCCAGTGCCTTAGAACTTGTTTGCTGAGTGTCTTAGTGCATGGATCATTGCCTGGTATTGTGTTGGTGGCTACTTATTTGCTGTGTGGCTTGAGCCTCTTCCCCAGACACCTTGGAGCAAGGAACTCCAGCAGATTCCCAGCTTTCCATTAGCGTGGATCTCACCTGCCTTGTGACAGGGATAAAGCCACGGGTGCTTTTTGGGTTGTCCAGCACTGGTGAGGTCTTGGAAGTGATTGCTTGCACCTCAGTGTCAGGCAGCCCTGCCCTCCCATCCCGTGGTGGCACAAGGGGACAACAGGAGCAGCCTCCAGGAGGCTCTGCAAGCTGAGGTCCCTCTTCCTTCTCCCTCAAAGCATCAGCTTCTCTCTTCTTCCCTGTCCCTTGAGAGCAGCTGAAGTTCTCCTGCACTTAGCCAGGCTCTGCTGCTGGAGAGCCAGAAGCCTGGAGTTGGGCTGTGTTGCCTGTCCTCTCCTGCTCTGTGCAGTGAAATGAAGATGAGTTTTTCCACTTGTTACCTGAACACAAATCCCGTTGTTTCTTTGGCCTTTTGATGGCAGACGAAGCAGGAGCACCCTGGGCTTGCTCTGTCCACCCAACCTTCATGGCTTGGGCTGCCTTGGGAAGGATCTCACTGGCTGCTCTGGCTGGATGGATGAGTGATCTCACCTGGTGAGAGACTTCCTGGGATTTGGGGAGCTGCTGCCTGTAATTTTCTATTTCTTATCTACCAAAGAGATCCAAGGGGTGCCACTGCTTTGGGGCATCACTGTCTTGGAGGTGAATCATCCTGTAGGTACCAAGCCAGGCAAGAGGAAACCCTCTTCTGTCCAAGGGGAAAGGTGAAAGCCCCTGGGGAGGGAACCCAGGGGGAAGGATTTTGGAGCATAGTCTGCATCAGCCTCTTCCTTGGTGTCATGGGTTTCTGTAGCTGAATTTTAGTAGAAAGTAGAAGTACTTTAGTAGATGTAGAATTTAGTAGAAGCTGCTAGAAGTTTCTCCTGTCCTGTTGAGCTAATTAAAAGTATAGTTACGCCTCTGTGATACATATTCAAGAATTGGAGTGTTTGCGCAGTTGAAAATTCCAGCTTTGAGATCACAAGGCAGAGAGAGACCAAGGTGAGAAGAGCAGGGGGAGGCGAGGACGCACCCTGCGGGGGGGGGGAAGGAATGAAAGCTATTC
>VXAU01005043.1:568-31593 GCA_013399695.1 Formicarius rufipectus | reverse complement strand
CCATTATCTCTCAGCTTTTTGGGTTTTTTTGCCCCTTTTTTTTTCTTTTTTCCCTCCTCCCTATGGGAAAGGGGGGGGGGCTGGAGATTTGGGTGGACACTGGGTGAAAACCACCACACTTGGGAAGCTCAGGACTCTGCAGGGATAAAACAGATTAAAGAGGTTGTGAATGAGAACCAGGGAAGGTACACTGGGTCGAAATCTAAAGCTGAGTAATTTGGCAGATGTTCAAGAAAACAGCAGAGCTGAAAATAAATGCTTTGGTTTTTATTTTAAAAGGCTCCTCAGTAGAAACTGTTCTGATTTTTGTTGTTGTTCTTAATGGCCATGTTCAAAATGAATGCTTTAGGGTCCTAATTTTCAGGGATTTTCAGTATGTGGCTGTTGGCTCCTTGGACAAAAGCTTTATTTGTGCAATAATTAACCTTTCAGCTTCTTGTGTAATAACAAATGAGATAATAGTATCCTTTAGCTTTTCCAATACAGTATGTGCATATCAGTGAGGAGATTTCAGGGGTCAGTGTTTATCAGGGATTAGAACACAATTGACACACTGTTTTTTCAGTAAAAAATAACTCAATGTTGTTAAAGCTTAACCTCAACCACAGTTACTATACGTGTTTGAAAACCTAAGTGAATAAAAGCTCATTTATATTCTTGTCTGATTAGCACAATCAGAACTTATTGATGCTAAAATGATCCAGATTTCCATAACTATCAACAGAATTTTAAAATACAGCTGTCTAACCTAGCAAGATGGTTTTTCCTTCTTGGCTGGAACAAGTAGTTGTAACTTTCTTGTTGACTTTTTAGGAATCTCTTAACAGAGCCAAAGGCATTTCCAGCCCTGCCTTTGGGCAGGAAAGCAGATCTTTTTCTAGACAAGTGCTGTTTACTGTCGTGGAATAGAGAGAAGGTGATGTAGGTAGATGTATTTGTGCTTGGTTGGCCTTTCCTCTTGCCTTGTTGGAGTTCACATGTTCAGGAGCTGAGAACTGAGTGGGGACAATGTGGCAGTAGAAACCACTTTATTTGAATCAGACACTCCAGGTATTTGTAGTGTTTTCCAACAGAAGGCTTTGGTGAAGAAAGGGAGATATGGAGTGGTTTTGTGCAGTATAAGTTAAGGGACTCTATGCTGAAGCCAACTGGGTGCTTCCCTGTGGTCGGAAAGGAGAATCACACAATGGTTTGGGTTGGAAAAGACCCTAAAGATCACCTGGTGCCACCCCCCTGCCATGGGCAGGAACTCTGAAGTGTGGAATAGCCCAGGCTTGAAGGGCTTTGAGGGGACCTGAGTTCAAGTAGTGATGGCTGTGAGCTTGTACAGGAGAGGAAATTCCCATTCAAATTGCCAGGAAAAGGGGTAATGCCAAGTGTGAGGTTTTTTGTGTGGTCCCGGGGGTCTGTGTGAAGAGTGAGAGCCACCACATTGTCCCCATTGGGGTTTGTGCCCATCTCATAAGTGTCATTTTGTTAAGAGGCACCACGGTGTGAGGAGCTGATGGATTAGCATTGTTTTTATTTAGCAAAGACAATGGAATATGTCAGGATCCTGGGTTAAAAAAGCAGAAAATATTGCTCCTGTGCTTCCACCCCACCCTTGTGGATTGGAGGGGCTGGAAATGCCACCTTGGCCCCAGTGAGGTGCTCACAAACAAAGGCACCTGCTTTGCAAATAACTTAGTGCAGCTTGGGGTGCTCTGTGTGCAGCAAGAGGCAAAGGATTGCAAAGGAAAATGTAGCATTTGTTTGCCTTTGGCAGTTGTTGTGCAATGAGAACTTCAAAATGGTTTAAACCTGGACTAAAAATAGCTCAATTTGCATAGTCAAGGGTAATGAGTGTGTATATTTTATCCTGATTTCTCATACAGCTATTTATAACTCTGAAAGCAATATGGAAAATCCCCAAACAGTTCAGTGTTAGAGCCAGTTGAGGGTTCTCCTGTGCAGGAGAAGGTGGCACATAAAGGGTCTGCTGTCAGTGAACACCTGAATGGCACATTTTGATGTTGACGGTAACAGGCAAATCGTGGCATGAGCAGCCCAAGTCCCAGGCATGGGACTTGATTCACCCTGATATGAACATAAATCTTGCAGGGACATCTTAAATGGATATTAAATCTGCTCCTTGGTAAGTTTTAGGAGGTCTTTGGAAGAGCTTGGGTGCAAATAAGCATCTTGTAAGGCTGTGCTGCCTGTTCAGGAGATGTTTTGGGCCACCTCCTTCCAGATTACTTTCTGGTCTTTATGTTGTTGCCAGGGATCATCCACGGGGAGAGACTTTCTGAAGTGGGTGTTTGAAGGTTTCACCACATGTTTGAGGCTCACTGTGTAGGGAGATGGTATGGGTTGTTATTTAATGAGTCAAGGCAGCTCTGGGGGTGTGTAATGGAAGGAAAGACATTTTCCCTACACTTTTCAAACTGAGAAGAAACATTTATCCTTTATCAACAGCTTCGGAGTGGGACAGATTCATCCCTTTCCCTGATGTTTTGTGCTGGGTGGGAAGTGATTCCAAACCAAAGCAGGAGCTGAGAAGAGACAGTGTTTTTTGAGACAAGCTGCTGACATTAATGGGGTCTTGACTTTTGGGGGAGAGGGGGCGTGTGACAGTTCTTTCTGCCTCCAGAATTTGTGAGAATTGCCTTTGATTGCAGTTGTGGAGAAACCCTAACTCTGAATTTGCTTACTGGTCTGTGTGAAACTTTATTGGGGGCCGTAGACTGTAGCCTAAAGAAAGAAAATTACATGGTTGACTCTGTTTTTATATATATGTTAGATATAAAACCTAAAGATTCATCTGAAATCCCAGATCTGCATCCACAGATTTGCTGCAGAGGGGACACATTTCAGCTTCTCCAAGAGTTTACAAATGAGTGACTGCAGGGGAACAACGCCCTGGAAAATATTACTTCTCATTCACTTTTAAAAAGTTTTTTGAATCCTACCATGAAATATTGTAGTCTGTAAAGAGATTCTGATGAGAAAAATGAAATTACATGAAAGCATAGAGGAAATGAGGGAGAAAAAGCAGTTGTTTCAGATCATAACCTCATCAGCTGAGGTGACAGTTTCAATTCCATTTGAGTTCTCATCCTTTTTATGTTGGATTAAGTAACAGTTTTTGTCTTCTTATTCCCATAGCAACCTTATCTCTCCTTATTTTTTTGATGTAAATCTGCTTGTCTCTTACTGTCTTTCAGAGCTTGTGCCTGAATAGCTTGTGAAGGAGGGGAGTGTGGCGAGCAGAGAGCAGACACTTCCTGGCAAAGGAAATAAGGGAAGGAATATTTTGGAGCAAGAGGGAGAGACAGAATTATTTTTCCCCCCTCAAAGCTATTTATTACATCAGTTTTCTGTGTGTTTTTTTATTTTTTTTTTTTCACTAAGACTGAAACTTCAATGCTATTTTAGTAAGTTTGTGAGCATAACTACTTAAAGTTACATACCCAGCAAAGCAGAGAGTTAACGTGCTGTGACATGTAACTCTGGGAAAGTGCCACTTTCAGTGCAGGTGAGTCTTGACTTGCCATGGTTTTGCTCCTCATGGAACCTCTGAAGAGAAGGGTGAGTGCAGGCAGAGGTTCAGGTGGGGCTGTGTTGACCCCCAGCTTTGTGTCCAGCCCTTCTACCTCGTGGTCCATGACCACTGGTCCACAGGTGGGCTCTCTGCATCACAGTTCTCAGTGTGGAACCAGTGTATGTGACAAGTGCATCTGCATGCTGAACTAAGGCTTAGATGAGGTTGGAAAAAGCAGCTGTTGCTCCGTCTCTCCTCATCTTTTTCTTATATTAAATTGATTGGACCTGCTCAATGTAATGAGTGTCTGAAGTGCAGGGGAGACAGGGAGACAATGGATACCAGTATGATCCATGAAACTTTTAGCTATTTAGACTTTATGCCTAAATTCTGACGTTTTAACAGGAGCCTCCTGAAGTGCTGGCTCAGTTGTGTAGGTGTAAGAACTTTTATAAAGAATTAACAACTTTAGCATTTCCTGTGCAGTCCCACCCACCCCCACCTGACAAAGCTCAAAGCAAAGAAGACTTTTGTTTTAAGTCTGGCGGATTTATTTGTGTGTATGTGTTTGGTTTCAATTTTTGTTGTTGTTTAAGAAGAGGGGTGACGTTCTTTAGGATTTTTGCTCTTCAGGATTGTTCTTAAACCTCTGAAAGAGAGATTATTTGGGAAAATATATTCACTGAAAAAATCAAAGCAAGGCATTGCTAAGGAAAGTGTTTCAGCCCTTGTTTTGTTTGTCAGTTACCCTAATGGGGTCTTGTTAGCTCATTTAGGATGCTACTGATAATATATAGATAATACTTAAAAACATTTGCATTACATTAATAGCCCATTAAGGGCCTGATCTAAGGCCCACTGCTGTTGGTTGGAATGTTCAGGAGGAATTCAATGCTTTGATCTTTCAGTTGTATCTTTACAACTTAAAAAAACCAAACCTGAACAGCGTTTGGGTCAACACAAACACGTCTGTGTTGTCCGTGTTGTGCTCCAGCCTTCGTGGCTGATAAAGCTGTTGGATTTGGAGCCTCCTCAAACTGAAATAAATCCTTAAAATATCAACTTTGAATAGAGTTTTGCAGCCCTAAGTTCTGATGGATAAAAACCCAGTGTTGCTCCAAAGGGTATGATGAGGACTTTAGGAAGGCTTGGATGGGTGGCTTGGCTTGGTCAGAGCATCTGACTTGGGAATAAAACTGAATGTTTTTCTAACAATCTGTATTGAGATGTTGGGTGCCCTGGCAGGGTCTGAGACAGCCCTTTGTTATGGCAGGGGTTGTTCCCCAAAGGTGTCCTGTCCTTTGGAGGTCACTTGAAAGACATGTAGATGTGACCTTCAGGGATGTGCTTTAGTGGGACATGGCAGTGCTGGGGGAATGGTTGGTCTTCATGACCTTAAAGGTCTTTTCCACCTAAATCATTCCTGTTCTTCTCTAACAAGCCCAGTTGTCTTGTTGATGCCCAAAATGGAAGAGAAGAACTTTCCAGACAATATTAGTGTGGATAAAATAGGGAGCAGGACTCTACACAAAGCACTTTAGGTGCACTAGAACCATAAGCATAGAGCTCCTACAATTTTAGAACACTAATTATCAGATCTCATGGATATATCTAACCTGAAAATTATCTGTCCCCCAGCACCTCCCTCAGGTCTTCCCCTTGGCACACCCCCCCTAAAACCTTCTTCCTTCACCATCATCACCTTCAGCATCCTGTGCCTTCTTTGGAGCTTCTCCAAGCTTTCTGGGCCTTCTGGATTGCTTTGACTACAATGACACCTTATTTTGTCCTTCTAGGTGCATGTCCCAGACAAGATGTGCTAGCTAAAATCTTCTTTGAAAAGAGCATTAAACAAAACTTCAAGAATTTCAAGAATTTGATGCAAGGCATGAAAAAGGGAGTTTAGTAACTGTTAACTGCTGTTGGAAAGTGTTAGCAGCTCTACAGCTCTGTGCTGAAAATTTGAGGAATCACTGTGATGTACAAGAGTTACACTGAAGTCCAGTGAATGTGTAAATACACATGAAAATTTGCCTGCAGTCACCCGTGGCTGCAACACAAAAAATGCCAGATTCAGGGGGGATTTGGAGTAGCAGTTGAAGTGTCCTCACTGTGTAGCAGCTTCCTTGAAATGGACTTTTCCCAGGGTCTGATTTGCTGCCAACCTGCAAATTTTGCCTTCCTGGTGTGGATCGGGAAGCAGAGCAAATGTCTTAATAGCAAAGCAGTGGAACTTGCAGAACTGCTCCCCTTCCACTCCCGTCTCAGTTTTTGAGTTGATTTATTTGATTTGATTTGATTTATTTGTATTTGTTTGTATTTAAGTCTTGTGTCTCACACAATGTGGCAGGGAGCACAGGCTGGGGGGAGTCTCATTCCATAACCAGGAAAATCCTCTCTACTTACAAGAAGAGATGCAGCACCTGATTTTATTTGCCTCTTATTACCTCTCTTGGCCCTATGCAGTGAGACATCCTCACTCTTTTTTTTAATTTTTTTTATGGAACTGTAATTTTTAAGCCCAGGACTTTTTATTAAGTTGTAGTTAACAAAATCCTTTTGAGGATTACATCACCCTGCAAGGAGCAATTTGGCTTAGGCTGGAGATCAATCTGCACATGGAGCATCTGCCACATAATGATTCTGCTTAGATACCAACAGAAAGATGTGAGGCCCCGCTGTGTTTTGGGGGTTTTCTCCTTATGTGCATGTCTCAATCTATTAAACTCTCTCCAGCAGCACTGGGGATTGTGTTTGGTTTTTATAAATGGAGTAGCAGATAGGTATTTCTCAGGGGTTGTGGGTTTTTTTTTTTTCCCCTCCACTTCTGCAGCTTCTGTTGTTGGATGGTCTGATGCTGAATTTATTAATCTATGCAGTTGCTTGCTCAGGTGTAATCCCTCGCTCAGCCACATTTATTCACCCACTGAAGGATGTGCACATTGGCACATCATGGCACATTAGAGGTTTACCACTGCCTGCCACAGCTGTCACATCTCTGACCCTTCAGTAAACTAACAGTCTTCCACATAATTTTGCTTTCATTCAAGTGTAATGCCATTACTGCAAAGGCAGACAGAATGCAATTCTCTGAAGATCTCGTCTCCTTCCCTCCCCTTCCGAGGAGGTTCATGTGCTCAAATGATCCCTGCATTTTCTTCTTTTGCTTACTTGCTGCAAGAAGAGCAAAGAGAAAGGCAGTGCTCTTGGAGAAGTCTGTTTGGACCAGGTTTTAGGGGGTGGAGCAAACTGGAGAGATGGACTCAGCCGCTGAGTTTTAAATGTCTTCATTTGTTCCCTTGGCACTTTTATTTATTACAGCCTTTTACATAAAGGTTACACAAATTTTTTTTCGAAGCTGACTTAACATGTAAATAAGAAACTCAAAACCTCTTCAACCAAAATGAGCTAAACTGGGTTTAAATATTGATGCTATATGAGAGCAACTTCAGTCTGAAGTGTAACCAATGTTTTGTCTATAGACATTTGTCATTTCTGAGTGGCACCACTTCAGAAAAGGGACACACACCCCTCCCCAGCTTCATCTTAGTGCTTGCAGTGTTAGCTCTCGGCACACAGGGCAGTCAGAGCCTTGTGACCTCCCAGAAGTGATGGTGAGCATGAGAACTTGGATGTGATGGTCTGGCACTGGTGTGTGGGGACACCCATTGCAGCCCCAGCTGTGTCCTGTCACTGAGTGCAGCTTCTCTCTGTCAGCTTCCTGTCATTGGAGCATCCAGTGATTGGGAATTGCATTGACTGTCTCTACTGGATGTCCTGCTATTTGACCCTGTAATTAAGTTAACCAATCAAATGAGTGATTTCTTGGGTTTCTTGGTGTAGAGGCTGGTTCTGCACTGCCACAGCTTCCCCTCAGCTCGCTGGAGTCTTGTGTGTGATTTGCCAGGAGGCTTCCCTGAGTATCAAATTAGTGTGTGATATGATGCTTTCGATTATTAACAATATCTGGTATTAGCAGTAGTGCTTTGCATTTTCACATGGATTGTTTGCATTCAGCTAGTTTTGGACCTTTGATTTCTTAATACATCTCCCTGCTTTTATTTCAGATTCTCTTCAGAAGAATTTCTCTGCTTCTTTGGTTAACCAACTGTAGCATTTTTCTCCTTAGAGTTTCACAACCTCAGCTCTTAATAACATATGCTACCCTTATTTAGCCTTTCATCTTTTTGCATAACTCTTGTTTGCTTAAAAGTAGCTGCAGCCTCTCCTTAAGCCAGTTCCATCTTAGCCATGCTGTATTTTTCTTTCTCCAGGCTTTTTCCTGATTGTGGGTTCAGTGGAATTACTGTCTTGCTTCTTCAAGCAACCTCTTTGCCTCGTAATAAATCCTTCTTGTCTGAAAGAAATTCCCTGGACGTTCTGGGTCTGAGTTTTGCCTAAAACTGTAGAGCCTGAGCATCCTTTCAGTCCCCAGTGTTTCCTGACTCCATGGCAGGGGGAACCTCTGCTTTCTCACATCCCAGTGTCCGTGGGGTGTGTGCAGGGGCTGGAAAGGGCAGCTTGGAGCCGTTCTCAGGGACAGCCAGACCCTGGGGCCGTGTCTGCCCCACACCCCCTGCCACTGATTTGTCCCTCCCTGAGGTGACCGAGTAGATCAAGTTACTGAGCTCTTAGCACAAATCATTGCTTTGTGTAATGAATTTCATTTATTCCAAGTCATGCTTGCAAGGCTCTCCTGTTCTTCCTCCAGATGCTGCAGTGTCAGATCCCAGCCCAGCCTGAGCCAGACCAAATGTAATTTTGTCATCTATTTACCCCCTTGTTTAATTGGGTAACGATTATTGTTCCTGCCTTCATAAGCCAAAACATGGGGCTTGTTATCTGCATGGGGATTATCCTGATTGGTCTTTAAATGTCTCTCTCTCCCATCTGGGTCAGAGCAATGATTAGCATTGAAGGAGAGGCTTTGTGACCCGACTGAAGCTCTGCCACGTGCTCTGGAGAGGCTGTTCTCACTTTGCAGGGGATGTGAGGGGCAGCAGCACATGTGTCACAGAGCAAACTGAATTCTGTCTCGAGTGCAGTGGGTGGACTTTGTCTGTCATTGTGGTCAGGCTGGTTTGAATCACAGAAGATGCTGAGTTGGAAGGGGACCATCAGCAGCATCGAGCCCAACTCCTGGCCCTGCACAGGCACCCCAACAATTCCACCCTGTCCTGTTGTCCAACCCCTCCTGGAGCTCTGGCAGCCTCGGGGCTGTGCCCACTGCCCTGGGGAGCCTGGGCAGTGCCCGCCACCCTCTGGGGGAAGAACCTTCTCCTGAGATCCAACCCTGCTCTGGCACAGCTCCATACCCAGCAGCAGGGGCAGAGCAGTTCTTTGGGAGGGCAGCAGTGCTTACAGAACTTCACAGCTGAGGAAATAAGCTTTGCCACAGGTTATTTGTGTCTTTCCAAGGTGGAAGATCAGAAGGAACTGTTGGATCATCTGCTTTGCTCTCCTGGGTACCCCAGCACAGCCTCACTGGGTAACCCCTGTGTCAATCCTTATCCATATCCAGTCTTCACTTAGCTGGAGTTTTAATTCTAACTTCATCTTGTCTGGTTCTGTCACAGAAAACCAGGGAATAAACCCTTCAGCCAGTTTGCTGGGTTGGGAAGCTGCAGCCTTGGAGGGGCTGTGTGGGGGATTGTTCCCCTGACCCACCCACGCAGCAACCCAGCAGAGAGGTCCCAGGATGGCACCACTGCACACCCAGCACACACTCACTGCACGTCCTGGGTGTGTGCATGGGTGCTAAATATTTCTGGGGGCTGATTTGGATGTGAGTAGAGGGTCTTTTGAGGGTTTCTGGTGTGTTTGTTTGGGGAACTTCTCATTCCCCAGATTTTCCTTTTATGCTACCAGGTCCCCTAATGGGTGTCCCAAGCGTGTGGTCGGGTCAGGATGTACTTCCCTTATCATCTTTGGTCCAGGCACAACCTTTGTTCTCCAAACCAAGAGACCTGTTAGCACATATGAATCACCAGGATGGGTCAAAAAGACAATTAGTCACAGATGTGGGGAGGTAACACAACTCCATTTATCTCTGGCATTTGTACTGAACTGTGTGTGGTGCAAAACTAAGTATTAATGATCAAACACCATTCTGCTAAAGAATTTTCCAGCATCTTCCCCTACTGCTGCATAAAGTCCTGGGGTTTTTTTATGAAAAATGTAACTTCCTCAGTTACAGTTTCAGCTTTGGGTTTGTCCTGCCCAAGAAATGACACAGCAGCACTTTAGAGATTTCCACATAAGACCAGAAATTGGCTGCTTTAATAGCAGGAAACTCTGGTGCAAATGATCATCTTGGGTGAAATCTTCCTGATTGAGCTTTTGTTTTATTCTCAGCTGGTATTTCTGATCTCAGCCACCCTTAATTCTGGCATTTTCTATCTCCAAATAATTGAGTTTGCAACCTCAGGATGTTCTCTTAATTTTATGAGGGACTACAGAGTAATATGTTTGCACAAAAACACTGAATTAGGTTATGCAGTGGGTTTAACTTTTCATTAAATAATTAACTGCTCATGCTTGTGCAGGGGTTGGAGACGGGGGAGCTTCATCATTTGGCTTTCACCTTCAGCACGCAAGAAATGATTCTGCCGCATGGACTGTGCCATGGCCTGTCTCCTAGAGATAAAGTTGTGTTTCTCATTTTCCCATTTTTAGGTGAACCTGGCAAATGATTATTGTTTTAAACATGTCCAGTGCCGTGGGTTTGCTTTCATTTTTTCTGCCTTATCTGCAACAGCAAATACCTGTTTTGCTTGTCAGCTGCAAAGGGCATCAGGCTAAGAAATGCCTGTTCCCTGCATTCCTGTTCCCTGAAGTCTGTAAGGAAAGCAACTCCAGACCATCTGCTTTAGCCACTTCTTGCTGCTGTAAAGGAAACCAGAACCTGTTCTGCTTTGCTTTGATGAGCTCCTGAACATCCATCAAGCTGCAGCTTCTGTGTTGCTGTGTATGGTGCCTGAGTAGAAAGGGATCATTTCTCTTATCTGTCCTGTCCTTCTGAGCCTGTTAATGTAGTCTAATCCCAGCCAGTAACCTTAGAGATTTAGAGTCATAAATGTTTGCAGCTATTTTCCAGGAGCTGTTTTGTGCTGTGGGGACATCTCTGTGCTCAGATATTGCTGTGGTTGGAGCAAAGCACCCAAGGAAAGAGGGTGTTTTATATCCCCACTTCAGAAATGGTCCATTTGAACATCACAGAAGCAATTAATGTCAGAACCAAATGCTGTAGTCAGGACACTAAGCCTGAGATATTTGATTTGTCACATGTGAAAATTTGCTTTCCTCCTCCTTGAAATGGTCATGTGAGTTGTTAATGCAGTGAAATAAGTGTTCTTCCTCTCCATGCTGGCATGAAAATGGATTGCTTTTATTTCTGACTGTATTTTTCATCTTCAGTAATAGAATTAAAAGTTTTAATTTGCTCTGAATTCCTCTGCAAGTGTTACTGTTGTTACAGTGTTAATCTGTCCTTGCACTCTGTCCCCTCTACAGCTGATTTCAAGTGGGCTATTGACTTCTCCTCTGTAGAAACAGCCAACTTCTTTAGGCTTCCCTGTGTTTCTTTTGTGAAAAAGTTGAGGTGTGGCACACCTGACCAACCCACCTTATTTATGTTGAGAAACAGTGAACAGGAGAAGTATTAAATACAACAAATCAGAACCCATTCATGTTTAAGGTGTCCAGTTAAAAGTCCTGCTCTGGAGCTGAAGGTCAAAGCCCTCTGCTTTTGGACAGGAAGGTGGCACAGGTGATTTGGGCAGGGTCAGGGTTTGATCTCTCACTCCTGGCCAGTCACTCCTGTGCTGTGGCTCCTGGCTGGGCAGATGACTTGTTCCATTGCACATCCAACAAACCCACTCTGCTCAACCCTTGCAGGGCACGTGTTTTGACGAGAGCACAGACATTTTGGAGGCCTGTGACCCTCAGGCTTTGATGGTGAACAGCAAGCTCCGTGTGTCTCTGGATGTGAAGCAGGACAGGTGGTGCCAGGACTCTCCTCTGCTGTGCCTGTGGTTTGTCATCATCCCATCTGTGCCAGTCCACGTGGCCCTAATCAGGGCAGGAGGCTTCGTGCCAGGTGCTCCTTACCTGGGGAGATGAGAAGGACGCACTTTGATTCCCTGTGTCCTGACAACAGTTCCTGGTGACAAACCAGCTCTATTTTGTCCTATTTGTGTTCAAGCTCTCCATTTCTTTAAGGAAGGTGGATGCCTTTGCAAAGATCAAGTGGCAGGCTTAAAAAACCCTTTGTCATCAGCATGTTCCCAGTGCTTTAAAAATGAGCTGTTGTAGGATGGTTTTCATTGGTTTTTTGGAAACACTGCTGCATATTTAATAAATAAACAAACCTTCAGATAATTAGACCTAAAGCTGGCAGGGCTTTAGCCATCTGTTTAACTATTAAAATGTGAATAGCCTGGTGTTCTTCAGCACTAAACCTGCTTTGTGCTCATGGGGGTTGGTGTTTAGTAGATTCTCAGCATATTCTTAGGGTTTGTTTTGGGAAGGTGTTAAGGGGCGGGGGGGGAATCCATGTTGCATCTGAGAACTTGCCTGTAGGATAATTTCCTTGAGCAAACATCCTTCCCTCCTGAGAATCTTCTCGAATTGCTTTGTTCAGTGCTGTGTTTGCCTCGAGTTCAGTGGTGATTCCCAGATAATAAGAATTTATGAAAGGCATATTTTTGGAAATACCTGTTGGAGACCATTTTTCCTTCCAAACTTGCATTTCCCTCATCGTGCTGGGGCTCTTTCCCCACTTTTTTCTGTGCATTTTTGCCAGTGCAGAGCGTGTTTTAAATAGAAATACTCCCTGCTCATCAGATGTTGACTCAACATTTATGCTATTAATGTTCCTTCACTGCCTTTTTTTTTTATTTCCTCTGCTCTCTCTGGTCTCCTCCTTCAGTTCCACAAAGCCCACCAAGTGCTCCATCTCTCCTCTCCCCATCCATCTTTGCCCTCCTTACCGCACATCTTCTGCCTCTTCCCATGCTGGCATCTCCTGTTCTCCACAGCCTGATACATCTGTGCCACTTTATTTTTAGCTTTTTTTTTTTTTGCTATTTCTGTTCACACAACACAGACTTTGTTGCACGAGTTTCAAACGATTTTCCTTTAAATGGTGTGAGAGCATTTAATTCTTTCTGTGGCTTTTTTTTTTTTGCTGCACCCCAAAAAAAGAGATTTGAGGGGAAGTGAGGGGTTTAAAAGATCTGTAAGGGGTTTTTTTTGGTGTTGTGTGCTGTTCCCTGCACGTGGCTCCAGCAGCCCCTCAGTCCCAGCATGACTCAGCTGGTGGATGTTCAGCTTTCCGTGGCAGTGAAACCTCGAGGGGTGTTTTGTTTGTACACCCGGATTTGCTGCCTTTAATTACCCACATTTTTAGGGATGCAGGGAACACTCAGGTGGGCTGCCCAGAGACACTTCAGTCTTTAAGCAGCAAAGGTGTTTGTTGCCAGTGCTGGGGAGGCACAAACTCACCCCAGAGTTTCAGTGAGAAACCAGATCATTATCCAGGTGACACTCAAGATTACAACATCTTAACATAGATATTGATGAAGTTGTGATATCTAATTATCATATTCATAGAAGGGGGAGTTCAGGTGGCGCCTTCCAGGATCTTCTCTTGGCACAGTTTTGGGTGCTCTGTCCGCCCTTCAGGGGTCATTTTCTCCTCCTTCTCACCGTGACCTCTCCACTTTTCTTTGTGAGGTGTCCTGGCTAGTCAAGCTTGCCAAACTCCTTTCTTCAAGGTCTTCCTACCTCATTCAGTTGTCCATGTTACCCTGATTTATGACCAGTGGGTTTATCCCATAGCACTCCTAGCAGTCTTGTAAGGTTTTGGTCCACTAAATAGAACAGGACAAGTTATTCATCAGGTATCAGGCAGAACAAGCATCTGGAAATTTCCTAACAGAGCAAGGCACCTCTACTAATTCAGTTAAGTCTTTTAGGCCTTGCTCTTGCTTCAATTTCCAAGTGAAAACTCAAAAGGTGCCCAAGTAGCTCTTTGGGTTGGGAATAAGAAGTGCCTGGAGAGGGTGGGGAGGTCGTTCTGCTCGTCGTGTCCTGGAGCCTTCGAGGCAGAGGTGTTTGTGGGCAGCAGGGAAGGATCTCAGCATGCAGCAGGGATGCCACAGCTCCTGAGGGCACTCCCAGGGCCACCGGAGCTGCTCCCCTGTGCAAATGGGGCTTTAAACCCACCCTGCAGGGCGTGTGTTTGACCTGCTGCTCCGTCGCCTTCGCACAGATGAAGGTGGTGCCACGAACAGCGAGACCAGGGCGGTGGGGGATCCCACACAGGTGGTTGTGGGGTTGTAGAAGGTTCCCTGCAACACCAGCCTGGCAAAACAAAGCCCTGGAGATGGTTCCCCAGTAGCCTCTGAATCTCTTCCTCAGTGAACAAATCAAACCCCCTGCTCGTTGCGTGCCTTGAGCAGTGTTCACTTCTGCACGGTGAATATTTGGATGCCCTCTCTGCATCCCACCACAAGTGATGGCAGAGATCATTTTTGGCCTCCCCCTGTGACATGATTCTCCCAGGCTTGATGTGAACCCTGGAAAGGCAACAGAAGGTCCCCCTGCCCCACCGTTAGGCTGTTTTCAAGTGCTGTGCCACTGCAGGCAGGGAGTTGGGGTTCACAGTCCCAGCATATCCCAAATATTGTGGTGGGCTGATGCAAGTGGGTTTAAGAACTTTCATTAAACCAAGTGTTTCTGGTGTATGTCTAAAGGAGTATGAAACTCATGGTCACAGGGATGCCAATTTGGGGATGTAGAGTGGTGGGGAAGAAGGTTTGCTCGTGCAGATGAGGTGAGGGTGGTGGTCAAGTTTGGTGGGTTTTTTTGTTGTTGGTTTTTGGGCTCGTTTTGAAGAAACAAGTTTGTGTTACTCTGTTTTCTCCAGAAGTTGTTATTACCAGCACGGCTATTCCAGCACACTGAGCCTGTTACTTGCCCTTAAGAGCTGAGGAACTGGAATTTCCGTGCTTTTTAATAATGTGCCTTTTACCAGGGTTGTGAATTAGTACTTCATTACAGGCTGACATCAAACAGAGTCCCCACTTCAGAATTACCCACTCAAGAAAACAGTTTAGAATTGGTTGCCTGACTCATTTAGGCACTTGAGCATCTTACCAATACAGAATTATACATAAAGTTTATTTAACAGTTTCTGCTACTCTGAATAACAATGAGTCTAATGAAGCAATAGAATAAATATTTTTGTGGCTCTTAAGGGACAATTATGTTTGTAGAGCTTGAATCCTTGTTCTGCAGTTATCAAAACATGGGAGAATTGCTAATAAACTTGTGTTGACAGTAAACATCAATTGGTACATGTGTAATACAATGCGTGGGTGTTGCTGGACTTGGAATTGGAAACCTGAAAAAGGTAGTTTGAAAACTGAACCCTGCTCCTCTCACAGTGAATGTGCCCTGTGATTACATTAAAAAAAAAAAGATAGAAGTTGGTCTGGTTTCTAGCAGAGTCTCCTGATCTTCAGAAGTTCCTTCAGGTACACGTGTCTGGGGTGAAACATCACACAGGCTCCTTGGCATAATGTGACATGACTCAGCGTTGCCAGGAGTTGTGTGTCTGGAGCAGCTTTGTCATCAAAAATTCTCTGAATTTTTTATGGCATGATGTTCTGTGTCTTTTCAAAGCCTAGTTGTAATATTTGATCTGATCTTGCCCCAGCCTCTTGCTTACCTGTCTTGGTTACACAAGAACACAGAAAGCAGAAGCATCTCGAGGGGTTCTTGCAGTGAATGTGGCCAGCAGGCAACTGCTCTGCTGATGAAGCTCATTTTAATTCTGTTGTAAAAGTGTCAGTTTTTAGGCTGTTTTACCTTCCACAGATCCTTCAGGTGATGTTTTCTCTTCCCCTCATGAATTCACACACCCACATCCTTTAATTGCCACGGGCATCCCACGAGCTTTTAGAAGCTGCTGTTCCAAGCACATCAAGCACTTCAGGTTTGATGCTCATGTGTGAAACTCCCTATTTTGGAGTCTTTCTCAGCAACTTGAACTCTCTGTGCTTGAGACTTAAAACTTGGCTCGTTAAGTGGAAGGAGAGAACCCAGTGGAATATGCAGTGTTTTGTATGGGCAGGAACATGTTTCCTTGCTGTCATTTTGGGGCAGAATCAAAGACTTTTCAATAAAGCTGAATTACATTTTCTTGCTCCATTTTATTGCAATGGCATCTGTATTTCAGTTGATATAATTTTATGTACTTGGTACTAAAGCAATGAGGCAAATATATGTATTAGCAGGGGAAGGGAGAAGAAAATGCTGCTTCAGGAGTCAGAAAATCTCAGTTGCTAATTTTCAGCTTTCTTCTGTATGGAAACTATAAACAGGCAATAAAAAGCATTTAATTTGCAAATTACACAGTTTTAGATTGGTTTTGAAGTTGGATTTCTTTTTCCCCTTGTAGTCAGGCTTTTTGTAACATTTTTGCCAAAATACTTCTAATGGTGTGATTAGAGCCTTTGCCTGGTAGAGCTCAGTAATAAAGTTGTTCATTTTGTCCATGAGTGGCTGCATTACAGGTGAAAGGAGATTACAAGTGAGGCATAAAAAATGCAAGTAAGAAGGAAAAAGGTCTTAGCATGGGAGACTAATGAACACACTTTCTTTTGGTGACCAGTTTGAGAAAGTAGGTAAGTCCTAAAAACCTGGTGGTGAATAAGACAATCCATAGGTCAGGAGATAAAATACAGAAATGCTTCATATGTTTCTGCCCCTTTGTATCAAACTAAACAACAGGGTATTTGTCATCCTGTGGGGCACTGAAAAGCAAGTCCTGCTCTGACTCATCTCCTCTCAAAACCGTCTTCTGTCCTGGCCCCATCTTGGCTCTTTGTTTCCAGCTTTATTTTATCTACTGAGACATACTGAGCAGTGTCTCTGATTTCAGAGCCATGGGTCCATCTGTTAAAATAAACAAACTTTGCCGTTATTAGCCCACTTTTCGAGGTGCTTTATTTACCCTGCCAGTTTGCTGAGAACTGGATGTGCCTCTCCATGAGTTCACGTAATAGCCAGTTTTGTTAGAAGATCCATCTCTCCTCCCTGGTGTTACTGTGTTTGGGATGTGCAGGATTTATTAAAAACACAAACAAAAGCCTACCAGAAAAGCCCAAGGATAAACAATGTTGATATTCTTTCAAACATGCCTGGCTTTGACCTTCAGTACTCTGAATATGCTGCAGAAACACCTGAAAAGCAGAGCAGCACCTCGTGTGAAAGCACCCAGGGCTTTGCAAGGGCAGAGATTTGGACTTCAGTGTGTAATGCTAATAAAGAGCTCTGCTACTGTGTGGTATGTTGATTTTTCATTCTGTTCAAAGCAGTGCCAGGCAATGTGTATACAGAGGGATATAAATAAATTAAATGATGATATTTTTGCAGCTCTGGTGCTACTGGAAGGCAGGATGGGAGAGCTCCCTGCTAATTTGTGAAAAGTTATTCTTTCATGGTAGTATGGCTCATATTCTTCATTTTCATATGAATTTTGTGTTGCTTCTTGTTTCCCTAAAACCTGATCCCCCCTCCAATGACAGCACCTTCCCCTTGCAATCAGTGATTGACTTCTGCTGTACAACACTGAAACAGCTCAAACCACAGAGCTGGGTACCTGTGGGATAAGGAGGATGTGCCTCCCAAATCCCTTGGGATGTCCCTTCCCAGGGTGCACCCAGCCCAATCCCATCCTCATGGGCTCTGTTGAGGCTCTGAAGGTCAATATTTGCCATAAAACCCCCTGCTGAGGAAGCACTGCACACCCACTTCAATTTAATGATGGAAATGGTATGAATTACCTAAGATCTGTGGTGGTTGTGATGTAAGAGAGCAAAATGTGGTCTGAAGGAATTTTAAACATGACAATTGTTTAGGTGCAATTTCAAAAACAAATAGCACAGATGTTTTCATCCTGTCATAGAGTGGTGTGTGTCCTCAGGGGTGCTGTCACCCCTTGGTTCCTCTTTCCATGACTTGGGGAAGCTGATGGATCTGTAACATTATGGGGGGAAGAAAAGATGCTCAAAAGGCCTGAAGTTAATTTGCTTTGGCTTTGACTTCCACGTCTTGTCCAGCAGAAGGATCCAAGTCCATGTTGAGCTGCACCTCCATGGAAGTCCTCTTGGAAAGCTGAGAAGAGCCCCTTTAACACACATGCTGTGAACTTTGTGTGCAGTAACAAAGGACAACACAACAATCTCTGACTGCAACGTTAAATGCCTTTTTTTTTGTTTTAAATGAAGCATTGAAATTCTAATGGCTCTTGTTCATGGTCTGACTGTAACAGCTGTTGCTTTTCAGTATTAAAAAATACTGTATTTTGGGGAAATAGCTACTGTTTGTCAACTCACTGCTCCTGTCATGCTTGGTTCTAAAGACAGCCTTGTTTAAAGACTCTGTGTTAGTGTCCTGTGCAAGGTTATAAACAAACAGAGGGTTTTCAAATTGTCCTCTCTTGGTTTTGTTATGGGAAAAGACGTGGTTTATTAATGGAAAAGCCTTTGCTAATGTAGAAACTCAATCTTAGTTTGTATTGCATGTTATATCTGGCTTATTTCAAGGGTGTAATGAGGCTGTGCTTTGTTGGGTCTTGAATCACGAGTTAGAGGGAAAGCTGATATAAATTTACGATGCAATATTTGCATTTATGCATTGTTTTCTCCCCCCTAAAGCATTTGGACAATGCAGTCAGGCACGTGGGGGGTTCCTTGGGGCTGTCCTGTGCAGGGCCAGGTCCTTTCCAGCTCAGAATATTCTGTGGCACTTCCACAGGTTAGAGTGACCACAGAGACCTGAGGCCAAGCAGAACAGGTCACTGGATCAACACTGGGGTGCAAAGCTCTTGCTGTCTCCATTGCTTGGCAATATTCCAAGGGATTCTCCTGCAGGGACATGGTCCTTTTCTCTTTGCAAGGATACATACCTGTTTTCTGAAGAGCTGTGGTGTTATTATGTCTGGTTAGAGGAGCTCAGTAGGATCTTGATGCTGGTTTTTTTTTCTTGTTGCAGAAGAAAAAGTGGCTTGAGGACCTGTTTTTAAGTTATGGCTCCTTTTTGCTTCTCAGAATTAGGGTAGCATAACCCTACCAAAGTCAGCCACAGAACCTGTTAAATGACATTTCTGCAAATTTAGTTCACTGCAGCCCTAATCCTGTCGCCCTCCCTTGTGCTGAGCAGACACTCCTGCAGCTCATCCACCCAATGGACTGGGTTTAGCTCCGTAGTAAGTGCTGTAAGGGGTCAGGCTTTGAGAACTTGAAATGTCCTTGTCCTGGTTTTAGTAGCCAGGATCAGTTTGTCACTGTGTGGGTGTGGATTCTAAACCCTCTCTGTCATTCTTCCCACGAACTGCTCCCCATGGACCACTGGCAGCAGCTGCCCAGGGCACACCCCACCCCTCAGGGTACAAGCTGGGTGTGGAACTTCTGTGAGATAAGGAGGTTCTCCTGCCTCCACACCCACCTGAGGGGTCATGTCTGCTCAGGGGCCATCAGGGATGCAAAAAATATGCCATTGTTCACCTCCCAGAGTAAATCACCCCTTGGGAAACGCCCCACCCTGGGGGAGGGACTGGGCATTCCCATCTGAGCCCAAGTGGAGATAAACTTGGGGTTTTGGGGACTGGGGGCTCTCTTTGGATCCAGAGGAGGAACAGAACCTCGACCAGACTGAGACTGGTGCCAGACTGCAACCATCATTGTCACCAGCAGGCTTCTTGTTTTCTTTTTACTTTAAACTCTGGGTGGGGAGCACGTGGTGCTCAGCACAGGGGTTGGTGAACTCCACTCTGCTTGTGGCCCACTGTGTTGGGCTGTACATCTGGTGTTTTTGTGGCACAAACGAATTTTCCTTCTGTATCAGTGTATTTTGTGATCTTTTATTAAATTGTTCTTCTGCCTTGCAATCCCATTCTGAGTTGGATTCATTTCTCCTGCCGGTTTAACTCTAAACCAGCACAGTCCTGTGTGTTGAGTCTTTTCTAACCCCCAGCTCTCCCCTCTTCTTTCCACCCCAGACCTGGAGAGCTCCCGGCCGAAGATGAGGAGCGCGGTGTCGGTGCGAGAGGGGCAGGGAGTTGTGCTGCTCTGCGGTCCAGCCCCCCGGGCAGGAGGTGAGTGAAGAGGTGATGGGCAACTGGAATATCCCTGGGAATTCAAAGGAGAGAGGTCCTTCAGAGAGAATCAAGAGTGAAATTTGCTTTCTGAAGTAAACACAGAAAGAAACAAAAAAAAAATAAAGGAGGGGGAGGGAAGTACTTAAGAGGATTTACTTTGATCTTGAAATCCTTTCTAGTTCCCAGTAATTTCTGTGCAGTTAATGTGCCTGATTTTTATGGTGTTCTCAGTAATGAATTGAGTATTTTCTGGAGTTAAATTCTGCCCAATTTCACAATTGCCAAGCCTCGCTGACTCTGCTTTTCCCTGTGACTGGACAATTGCAGGGAGTAGATTGTTGTCTTTAATTATGCTGGTGCCTGCCTGTTTCCTTGCAATGGGGTGTAATGGAATGATGGTGGTGTAATTGAAGCCACTGCTGGGTTGAGGGGGGGGAGAAAACTTGGATATATGGATTCCTGCTGGACCAAAAGTTTCAAGTACATTTTCTCTCTCCTCCTGCATCTTCAGTCATTGACTAATTGCTGTTGAGCCTCGAGTAATATTTGAAAGGAACTGGGTTTATTGTTTTTAATTGATATGGAGTGTCATTATTGAAAGGCTGGGATGTTAAACATTAGATTCGATTGCAAAGACAAGGTAATATAAGCTAGACATTGTATTCAATAATACAGGTATTGTGGCCTCATAAATTTGGCAGAGTCCAAGCAGGCACAGCCATAAAGTGGCAATTTTACAACTCTCTGAGCTTGCAGATTTTTTTTCTTCCTAAACTGATACATACTCTTAAATCATCTTTATAGCCTTGCAACAGCTTTGTCTTTTCAGCAGCTGAGGAAATGGGTCATTGTCCCAGCTATCTGTAAGAAATAGAATGATGACATTTTTGCTTCTAGATGCAATCCAAAGTCTGAGTTATCCCAGCTGTTGTCACACTGGTGTCCTGTGTGTGGGTATATTCCCAGAGGTGGTGGCCAAGCTGCCAGCAGCTCTGCCTGACTCTGGCAGCGTTGGAGGTGTGGAACAGGAGGTGACACAAAACATGCTCGTGCTTCTGAGAACAGGGGTTTGGAGGAACATGTGGAAGAGGTGAGAATCCCTTCTGCAGGCAGCAGATGGGATGTGATTGACACTCCCCACACTAATTGTGTTGTTCCTGAGCTGAGCACTCCCGGAATTACCAAATGGAATTGGGAATTGGTACCAGAATCACTGAAAATCCTGGGGTTTGTGTGTGAGAGTTGGAGGATTAACTGGTAAAGTTTTCAGGAGATGTGGAGAAAGGTGGGGAAAATCTTCCTCCACCAGGCATGCAGTGACATCAAGCATGCAGTGTCCCCAGATCCGACACGGGAGGATGCAAGTCAGTAAGTCTGACATAAAATACCCACCCATGAAGCAGAATTTGTGTGTTAGGATGAGCAGGAATGGTTTAGGAGCAGCTGACCTGGCCTGGGGGCTCTTCAGCCCTTTCCAGGTCAGTGGTCTGACTTTTTTATCGTCTTTGGTATTGTATGTGTTGTACTGAGCTAGAAAATTATTTCAGACAATACTAATTTTAAACCCCGTCTCAAACAGCTTGTTTTCTCTTCCCCTTTAGGCCCCCCAAATACTGTCCTTTTGTCTTGTGGTGTTCAGCTTCTAAGATCTCACCAGCTTAATTGCATTTATTTCTTGCATTCTCTGTAAGAAGTCTTCAAGAAGAGAGTTGATTATTATAAATAGTGATTATTCCTTCACATGCAGCATTCCAGTCACAACAGAAGCCCATGTTCATCCCCAAAGAAAAGCCAGTCCGTAGTATGGAAAAAGAAAATTGTTTCCCCTTCTACAATTTGGCTTTTTTTTTTTTTTTTTCCTTTGCTTATCTTGGGCACAGATATTTGCACTAGTCACATGAATGTCACCTTTCAATGGGGAGTAAATTATTCTTGCAGTTGACAGTAGTTTTGTCCTTTTGAACTTCCAGCAGGGTATGAACATCCACCATTTAAACCAGCAAGGAAACTCCACTTCCCTCCCCACCCATCAGCTCCTGTGCTGAGCTTGTGTTTTCACTGTGTTTCTGGGGATGTTGTTGTGCAGGGGAGGAAGATGATGCTCGGCATTTCCAGTTGAGGGTACCCAGATCAGTGTTATGTTTCTGTCATAAAGCTTTATCACAAACCAATAATTTTCCTTAGAGCATTTTTCCCTTTCTGGCATTCCCTTTCTCAGCAGTCTGGTTTGGGATTTACTGAATGGGAGATCCAGTAAATGACTGGTTTTGTGTGTGAAGTCTTCCCCTAAAATATTTTACTAATTCCTTTGTGTTACTGGAGTTGAATCCAGTTGAACAGTGATTTTTGGATAATTAAGATGGTCATCTGTCATCATTCTGCATGGATATTTTAGTTCTGTCACAGAGAACCTGTTAAAACACCCTGACTTTTGCCACAAATCAGTAAATCATCTCACCCACATACTCAAAAGAGGGAATGACATCTCAAATTGATTTATGTAGATCTCCTGCTACTTTTTCAGTTGTTGTAACCTTTAAATTGTACTTAACTCTCTACAGTTATTTCGATTTTTACTGTGTTGCTGTTATATTTTTAATGGTTTTAAAGGACTGTCGATACAACAAACTTCTCAACGTAACAAACTTACTGTTGGACACAGTTAATGTGCAGCTGCTTAGAAAACATTCATGCAATGCTAATTTTTCCCCATTCTGCCAAGAATGGAGAAGGCTAGACATATGGAGATCTAAAAATGATTTTTCTCTGCTATTGATTTTGTTCCAAAAATCGGTATCTAACGAGTGGCAAAGCCCTCAGTGAAGCAAATCTGTGAGTTCCTTTAGTGTTTTATCCACTGCTACTACTGTACTTGTGATTATTGTGTAGCTTTGTCTTCAGCTGTTATTTGTATTTCCAAGGCATTGTGATTTTTATTTATTTAGTACAGTCAGTTTTACTCGTCTGACGCTGTGTTTGGATTTGAGAGAGAGAACAGGAGGCAGTGAGACCTGGGAAAACTAGACAGTAGTTTTGTGTGGGTGGACATACTCCCTGTTACCCTGTTCCCATGTGGAATGTGACCATAACCCAGGAGCACTTCAGGAAGTGACAGGAATGTTGTAGAGCTGATTAGGTGTTGTTGTGGAAATTGAAAGGCAATCCTGTTTGTCTTAAAGTCCTGATTAGCCTCAGGTTCCTATTTCATGCAATATGGCAAGGATAATTGTAAAGATAAAAGGCAACAAGAATGTCCTCCCTGTTTATACCATTCCTTGATAAACGTAGACTTCATTAATAAATGAGACTGTGTTTGAAGGACAGGGATCAATTCAGCTTACAGTGTATTAGTCTGGAGTTGTGACATGCTGATATGAAATAATACGAAATCAGGGAAAAATAGATCCCAATTTATTGCTCAGTGTTTGCTGTGACAAATCAGTCAATGAATAATGTCATGTCTGTTGCAAATGACTATTTAGACTTGCAGATTTTTGCTCGTGTCTCTTGTATTTCCATTTGGAGACCTGCAAGCTCCAGCAAGGCTGTGCTGCATCAATAACATGGCATGGAAAGCATCTCAGATGCCAGAAATATTTTGATGCTTTGATTACTTCTTTTCTTCAACTCTTGAGTAGCGAAGTGCTATTTTTCAGGGAACTATAAATTGAATTAGTTTTACTTACTTGGCTTTGGAAACATTTCATACCCTTTAAAGCAAAGCTAAATGGTAGAACTCCACAATACGATTTCTTCACTAGTGCTCATCAGTGTGTTTTCATAGCATCAGATCAGGGAATGGTTTGGATTGGAAAGGACCTTAAAGCCCATCCAGTGCTACCCCTGCCATGGCCAAAGACACCTTCCACCAGCCCAGGGTGCTCCAACCTGGCCTTGGACACTCCCAGGGATGGGGCAGCCACAGCTTCTCTGGGCACCCTGTGCCAGGGCCTGCCCACCCTCCCAGCCAGGAATTTCCTTCCCAATATCCCATCTAAACCCCTTTCCAGGAGATGAAAGTCATCCTGAGTTTGCACCTTCTTGCCTTCGTTGCAGGATGTGGATGAGTCTGATCAATAAATCACACTTGCAGAGGTTTTGCACCAGAATGCATTCTAAGGAGACCAGTACATTGACTGCTGTAAAAGCAGTGGCCTTAAAAATGGTTCCATGGTGTTCTTGTGCTGTTTTCAATCTGCCAAGGAGAAAGGGCATTTTTATTTAAAAATTTATTTTGCAATAGTCCTGCTGGTGTCATCATCATCATCTGCACAAATTTCAGCTGACAGGTTGAAATCAAGTGGTACCTGAGAGACACTTACATTTGTCCATAGGAGAGGAAATAATAGATGTTCACAGCTGGATTTTACAATGATTTCTATCAGTGAGAGCATTATTTTCCCCACCAGCAGCAGCCCAGTGCTACAGAGATGCTCTGTTATGCACTTTATCAAATGCAGTCTTCCTGAAGCACTTTTTTTCTTTTGATAAACCTGTGTTCCAGGCTGAAGTAATCCAGACTAAAATATATCTTATTTATATACTTGTGCAACATCTTCAGTGACTTTATAGTACATTTTTAAGCTGATGTGGAGATGTGTAAGTGGCCCAAGAAACTTTGAGCAAAAGATCCCAGTTTCTTACTCTAAATCCTTGTAGAACTCTTGAACTCCACGTACCATTATGCAGATTAATGACACTGAACACACGAATATATTTGTGTTTCTATTTTATTTCTTAGATATTTGATACTCTGTTTTGTCTTAGTTTAAGAGATTATTGAGGACTCACAGTCAGGTGGTCAGTGGGCCACAAACCTGAAGAGGAGAGTATGTATAGGTTGTATCAGGAGAGGGAGCCAAAAGGAGAGCAGACTTCGGTGGGAATTATTCTGCATAAGTTGCACCAGCAGAATGTGTGTGGGCACTCCAGAAGGCCTTGGAAGACTGTGGGGTGAGACCTTCAAAGACCATGGGCTGTGCACTTTAAAGCTGATACTTCTCTCATTAACCGTCTTGCCTGAACCTGAATAAACCGAAAAAGGCAGAAGGAATTCCAGGTTTTTATTTGGATTCTTGTTTTTCACAAGGGTTTGCAAAGTGCCTTCTCCATAATAAGTGCAAGAATTCCAAGTGAAATTTGTCACTAATTACTAGTTCCACCTCTAGTAAATTTTCAAAGGAATATACTACTGTTTAGAGTATATTCCTTTGAAAATTTACTCTTGGGTATATCCATTAGTTGCCTTTAGTTTATGTCCCTAATATTTAACATTCAGAAGAAATCAGATTTATTTTAGTTGAGCAATAAACTAAACTATCTTCATTTTATCCTCAAAATTATTTTAGGCAGGAAGCAATTTAAAATACTTTCAACTGTTGAGAAAGCACAACAGACTTGTTGGAAACGCTCTCAAGCAATTAAATGTAAAGTTCTAGGGAGGTGATTAAAAGAACAATTTGTCACTTGAAATGGATATGGCTAATGGGTACGTATTTAAATATTGCTTCCTAAAGCAGTTTCTTCCTTTTCCATGTACTTCCAGAGTGGGAACAGTGTGATCAGAGCCCGGACACTTTGAACGACACAACGAGTCTGAAACAATTAGTGCAGTAATGTGATAAAGAGCAGCTAATCCATCCCCTTCCAGCACAGCTCCAGGGGAAGGGAAATGGGGTTTTTATGCAGCTCTGGAACCCAAAGGCAGCAAAACCTTCTGTTAGACTTTCTCATTGGCCTCTGGACTTCCTTGGGAGCCCCAGGAATCATTTAACCTGCCGGCTGAGGAGCAATTTTTCTATGGAAAGGCCAGGTTGAGTTTGTACCCCAGTGCTGGCTGATGGTCAGAGCCCAGGGCGGGCAGAACAGGCAGGCTGTGCTGCCCCAGAGCTCATCCAGGGAAGGTGCTCTCTGGAATGGGACATGTGGAAAAAAGAGGAGAGTTGTGGTTTTAATAAAGAAATAACACTGCCAGTCTCAAACCTTTGTTTGCCAAGGACGAGCTTAGAAATGTTTGTGTTTTAATTCCAACGGTGAGCTTTGGTTTTGGCGCTGCTGTAGAAGACTTAGAACGTCTCTCATGAAATTATTAAATGTAGAGAATGAGTTGCCTTTAGTGGGCTGGTTCCCAGCCCTGTGGCAAAGGGGACAGGTCAGGGGGTGCAGTTACCACTTGGCCACTTCTGGGCTTGAGCTGCAGGTGTTGGGACAGGAGAGGAGAACACCATTTCCCATGTTTAAAGACCTGCCTTCACACCGCCCCAACCCATTTCCAAATCAGAGAACGAGTGGACTCTTACCCATATCCCATTTAAAACTGAAAATCAGGTTTTAGCCTGAAGTAGGAACCTTGCAACTCCAGCTGAAACATTTCAGTGTTCTCATTAAATGTGGAGATTGAAATTGCGAGGTGGTGCGTGTGTGTCACGCTGCTCTCACTGTTTGGGGCTGTTCCCTGCATGCCTGATTACCTGCACAGCAGGCTGAAAATTGATCTTTTATATTTTAGCTATAAAATAATTCACCTTTTGTGCCAAAACAATTAATGTTATACATTAGTTTCATATCAGAGTGTTTCCATTATGCTCTGGAACGAAATGAATTTCTCAGGATGCGTTTTTTGGAGCCAGACTGAGATTCCCGTGGTGCAGTTTACTTTGTGCATAAACAAAAACGTCTTCAGCCAAAAAAGAGAGTCACTCTAATGAGCTTGTTGGGACTTTCAGAAGTTGGGCATGTTTTGCAGCCACTTTAACCAGGTGCTCGTTGTCCCACCCTATTCCTGGTGGCCACAAATCAAGCCGTACTACAGAGGTTTTCTAACTCATTCTTTTTACATAGAAAGTATGAACAGAAAGGAAACTGCCAACCTCCAGTTCATAGATAGTTTGTACTCTGAAGTGTGACTGCAATTAAAGGTTTTTTTTCATTATTAGTGATATATCTACTTGAATGCAAACAGTCCAGGACCCACCTTGTAAATCCACAGTCTGAGAGTTTGTTTTTTACCTAGCTGAAGACACTTAGGACAGTTTTAGTTTCTGGGCATTTAATGTGCTCAGGAATATACCCAAGAATTCTGAAAGGATGTTCAGTTTAGTTCAAATAAAGTGTTTTGGTTTTTGTTTGTTTGTTTGTTTTTTCCACAACCAGAGCAGTATCATTTCTGACAGTGGCACCTAAAGTCATTTTTCAATCCAGTTTGCACATATGTTGGGGGATCCCATAGTGGAGCACAGAAACACCTTGTCTCACGCCTACAGTGCACAAGATTCTTATTTGGAAAGCAACCTTTAAAGTCTGCCAGGAAAATGAGAAATGTTGTTTATTTTATGGCAGAGAGAAAACATCCCCCAGAGCAGCCCTTGCAGGGCTTGCCCAGGGCAGGATGGACTGCTCAGGGTGAGGAACCAGGTGGGGTGAAGTACCTACAGCTGGCCCAAGAAAGAGAGGAAAAGAAGTTCAGGAGAAGTTCAGAGGGAGTTTAATGCACTTTTACCTCGAGCAGATTATTTTCCTGTTTCTAAATGACTTGTTTTCACTTTCTTGGAGGTTCCTCCGCAGGCACACAGAGACAGTGGTGACAAATTGGCATTTCTGTGTGTGAGTGCCCCCAAAACCCCACCCAAATTCCTTGTGCCTTGAGAGGTCTCTCCCTCCTCGGTGAATCCCATCCACAAAACGAGGCTTTGCTCCATCTTCAATCATTTCATCCCAGTCTGAACTGAAGCTGGGCCAAATGATGGACTAACTGGTTTCTTCCTTAATTAGGGAATCTGTCATTATCCTCTCAAAATCAGTGTTACTTTTCCGTTACTTTTAACTCTGAGGTAGATAATTCAAAATTGCTGCTTCCATGCCTTTAATTGCAGTTTGTGTCATTGCTCATTTCTGGCTGATTACTTTCTGCCAACCAGTTTTCCAGAAGCCACATCCCATCCCGGGGCTTGGGAAGAGCCAGAACATCCCAGGATATTTCAGCTCCCCCTTGGATCTCTCTTAGAGATTACTGTAAAATCAGAGCTGCATGAAATGGTAGAGATTTGGGTATCAGTGATTGACATGGAACTTCTTTTCTTTGTTTTGGTGGGGCTTTGTTTGGATTTTATTTCTTTTAAATCCTCTTTAAGTGTTGTTCAGGCAGCTTGATGCACTCGAAAAATCAAGGATTTCCATCTCTTGTCAGGTTTATTTATGGCAACATCCACTTGGCTAATTCAGCTCCAGACAATTTTAAACCTTTTAAAAGTCTGTTTCACAGGAATATTGTTCACATCATTTATTTTTGGCTATTTTAGGAGTCTCATTTGGGTGTGAATGTTGGGGCTGCTGGATGCATATTAAGCAGGTGTAGAGGAATGATGGTGTAGAACAAAAGGAGCAGGAGACATTCAGGATTTGTGCATTTATTGAACAAAATAAGCAATTAATTATCCCTCTCCTTTCAGTCATAAGTCTATTTGCCTTTTTTTTTTTGTTTTACCTTCCCCAAAAAGCTACTTCTTTGCAAACTTCTTGAGTTAAATGATAGTTTTGGATTTCCAAATCAACTGGTGTTGCCTCTTAAATTCTCTTCACAAGAAGTAAAGTCATCCTGGTTCCATAAATGGTTGCAGCCTCTCTTAGAGGAAATATGAAATCAAAAGCAAGATTTTCAAAAGGATGTGCATGAGCTTAAGGCCTGACTTTGCCTGAACCCAGTTCAAAACTATTACTGTGTAGGGCTTGCCCCCTTATTTCCTTTAGCAACAGTAATTGTGGGGGTTTTAAGGCTCATAGAAATGACCACAGTAGCTCTCAAAGACCATGCTGATTTAATTGTTGAATTTTGTAAAAAAAAAAAAAAATCAAGTTTAAAAATGGCAGGTAACTTTATAAGCATTTTTTTAATTGGGCACTTGGGTGCACAAAAGGCCTGGAACAGTGTGAATGTGCTGAGTGTGTTTTGGCTTGGAGACTGCACAGTAAATAATAATCAAATAATGCAAAATAAAGAGAAGCCGCCAACCGAGCTGTAGTAAACAAATAAAAATTTGAGTAATAACTGTAATTTCCAATACCTTATCCATGCCTGGTCCCCAAATAAGGGAAAAATGCCTTGGAAAGCATGGGCTCAGATCTCAGAGGAAGCCCAGGAGAGACATATTGCTTCCATTTATAACAGAAAATCAACTGGAAACTTGTAATTGACTGAAAGGGAGCGAGTTGGTGTCCCTGGAGGTGCCCCAGGATCAGCAACAGGCAAATGGTGTAAACATCATAAATCACACCTCAAGTTGGTTCATAATTTTTTATTTATTTTATTTTTATTTTTTTTTGAAACAGGGATACAATTTTGTAAAGTACAATAAATAAATATGAAATGAGGGATTGGCTGTGGGACACGGGGAAAGAAACACCCAGCTCCTTTTTGGAGAGAGTCGAGGAAAATGTATGTTGATTGGGAAATGAGGTTTCCAGGAGTGTTTATTCACAGGCTGGTGAGGGGTCCAATTAAACTGGAACACACTTTTGGGTGGCTTTCATAACCACACTGACTGATTTCAGTGGGTTTACTCTTGACTTAACCAACTATAATAGGAATGATATGAAGCTGCTGATTTTCCTGCTGCATATCCAGAGCTGTCCATCCCCTTGGACTGTTTTGAACATCTTTTTTCTTTTTGTTTTCTCTCCTTTTGTTTTTTTAAAGCCTAAGATAATATTTTGAGCAAGGAAACACAAGTAGCTCAATTAATTCCAGAACCAATAAAGCCTGGCATCACCCACTGCTGTGTGTGGTGGATGTGTTGAGTTTGATGCAGAGCTGCAAATGTAATTTTTTTTCTTCCTACAGTTCCTGAATTGGTGCCTAATTTGGTGTGCAGCCTCTCCCCCAGCCCTGTGATCACTCTCTCATCAAGTTCTTCTGTACAAACAGAATTAGACTTTATTTTCCAGTCTTTTCCATTTAGAAAGAGCACCCAGTCCTAAGAGGTCATCCCTTTCAGACTCCTCGGGTGTACTCTCTTTGTTTTCCTTTTTTACAATGAGTTTTAATTTCATTTCCTGGTGGAAGGGGCTGATGGATGGAGCAGAGCCAGAGACATCCAGCTCCCCCCCATCTCCTGCCAGTGCTGCCTCAACAAGCCCTCCCAGTTCCTCAGCAGCCCATTGACATCGTGGGGTTTGTGTTGAACACAAGGGAGGGACCAGAGCCATACAGAGGATTTCTTCTTGACTTTAGGAATGTTCTTTGGCTTTTGTGCAAGACCCTGGTGGCACATCTCCAGAGCCTTACTGAAGTCTGGCTGGATCAGAAGGTTTTGCTTCCCACTCTGCTGTTGTTTCGTGGTAAATCCTTGTGGGGCCTCCCTTTCCATCAATGAATTACTCCTCTGGAGTTCTGGAGGAGGGAAGTTTAGTGGAAGGCATTGTTGCACCTGAGGAGATGCTTCAAGTCCACGGGGGTGATGACCTTAAAGGTTTGCTGACCTAAACAATTCTGTGCTTCTGTGTCTGTTGTCAACAAGAAGTATTCCTAAATATGACAGGAGTTTAATTCCTGAGGGAAGTCCTGAGGCTGTTAATTGTTGGTACACACCACTCCTGCAAAATTATCTTAATGGAAGAAGTTTAAATATTGATGGAAGAAAATGAAATGCAATTATGATCAGCCATTCCATTTGATGCCCTTTTTTCTGCATTAGGCAGCCCATAAATATTTTAATAATTGCATTTATCCAGTGTTTTTTCATCTGCACAACCCTACCTTGTGTTAAGCTGTCCTGTTGGCTTTTGCCTGCTGGGTGCATGTTGATACCCAACTGGGAGAGTTCACAGGATGTCAACTCTCCGTTTCAGGACTTGCTCCAAATTTCTGCCCCTCCCAATTAAACCTGTGCAGAAAGGGATGCTCTTCCCTTTGCAGGGATAGCACAAATCCTACAGATCCTTTACTTTGAAGACAGGTCGGTCGAGCTCTAATCGCTGCTAATTAGCACTTCCAGGAGCTGTAATCTTTGGATAAACTTTCAGCCCGAGTGGCACGTGGGTGAGAAATGATTCCTTGCCTAGAACACCATGAAAAATTCATTTTGCTTTGATACCTTAGGAGATGAATGAGCCCAACACGTGGCCTCGTCCAGGAAGGGGCTTTTGCTAATTAAAGGTGGGCATGCAGAGCTCAGAGTGGTGTGCAGGGAAAAAAAAAAAGGAAAAACAAATAGAGTGGAGTTTTTGGCAGATCTCTTAGTTAGTTTTTTGAAGAGTGCAGGTTTTTTATTTTCCATTCAAGGGATCCTAATGAATGGGGAGCCAGGGCTACTTTGGCATCTCCTGCAGAGATTTTTTTTT
>VXAU01005042.1:428688-450531 GCA_013399695.1 Formicarius rufipectus | reverse complement strand
TGTAAGTATAGTGAAAGTGATTCATAAGAGCATTGATTGATTTTCTTTTCCATGACAGTGTCTTGCCCCTGTTCTGTTAGCCTGTTCTATGACTATTTGCTAACAATTTCTATCTTCTCTTTTGGATGAGTAACATTTCCAGCAACTGTAAAAGCTATCACAAGGCCATCTTACCTTGTAAGTGGTTCATGGTAGATACATATGTCAAAATAATGTAGTATTTAATCTGGAGTTTAAATTTCTTCAAGTTTTAAATACCTAACTTTCTGTTGAATAGACATATCATTTTTCCCAAATTTAAAGGAACAATATCACAATCTCCCAGAACACGTTGCATTTCTTTCTATACATTTCTCATTAATACTCCAATTTGATTTATGGAAGATGTTGAAATGTTTTTCAGACAAAATACTTACATGGATCAGGTTTTCTTCCCCTTACTTAGTAATTATTGTTTATATTTTTATCATCCTTACTCTGGATGTTCTATTCTGGATTCCAGACAACTGGAGTAGTTCTCTTAGGCTTCTTTATGTGTAAGAAACCATCAAGCCTTAGTTGTTACTGGGTTGCAGAAGTCTGTATCTGGAGCAAAATTATGACAATTGTGATCTCTCTCTCTCACACATATAGACATGCGCACTTTCTGATTTTGCTCCTGCCAGACTGCCCTGAGTTCTCCTGATTAGATAACGTTTGCAGACTGTTATATCCTAGAAAAGGAAGTTCATGAAGTCCTTTGTGAGTCCCTATCAAGTTTATTCTAATGAAAAGTTACCTTTTCTTTCAATAAACATGTGTAATATTTTCTCACATCATAGTCTCCCTGAAAAAATCTGTGATGATCCCCTTATCTTTTAATTATTATAAAATTTGAATGTAATTTTAGGATATAAAACATATTCTAAAATGGCATATTCTTCTCTTCTACTTCTAAAATTCTGGATTTTGCTTGTTGTTTCTGTATTTTTTTTAAACAAATGCTGCTTTGCAGGGCACTTTGCTAACACAAAGTTAGGTCTAGCTTGTGACCTATAGTTGTATATAAAAGTAAAGGGCATAGCATTAAGATCCCTAGGATGGATGAGAGACAATGAATGATTCATGGTGTGAAGTAGAACACATCACATAATCAAACTGCTAACCTTTCTCCTTTGTGCTCAACTTTATTTTTTTAAGAGGAGATGGCATTTGGGTATGTGCATTTTGCTTTGTGATTGTTTGATAACCACAGAAAAATATCACACTTTTGCCTCCATGCACATACAAATATCCCATGACAAGACAATGGGATAAACATTACAGGACAGAGAAAGCAACTGAGGAAGTCCTCCAGGAACTTAGAGAATCACAGGTAAGTCAATATTAGTAAAGTATACAGTCTTAATAGAGGAATAGTGTAATATTTTTAGTTTATCTTGATCTATGCCATGGTTTTACATTTGGTTGTTATGTTCAAATGGCTAAGAGCTTCTTAGACAACAGGACAAGCAAGTAAATTATATTTACTAAACACTTGTATTTTGGCACACAAAGGGATCGTCAACAAGCTTTGCTCTATTTAGTAATAAGAGAAGCATAGCTTCTAGTAAAATATCAATGAGCTCATGACAATAGTATGTATCTTGAATGTAACTGTAGCTTCAGATTTTTTTGCTAGCATTAGTTATAATAGAGACACAAACATGCAAGTACCAATTAAACTGATGCAGTCATGTGTTAGAAGAAGCCATATGAGATAACATCCCAAAGTTTAAAGATTAATGTGAGTTCTGTACTGATCATAAATCTGTATTTAGCAGTTAATCAAATTCTTAGTCATTGTATGAGGTTGACCTTTGACCCTGTTAACTGGAATTTATATATTTTGTTTTGCATTAAGTCAATTGAAAAAAATGTGTAACAAATGATTACTTTCATTTCTCTCCTCTGTACCCTTAGATATCTTCACCATGTGTACAAAGACACATTCCCTTGCACACATGCACATACCTATATATTTCTAAGTTGAGAGCAAATCAGTCTTCAAAACATTTTCTTAAGTTATTTTTGAAGTCTAGAGATGAATTTGAAAATGTAACCTCAGTTCTCATCTAAACTCTTTTGTTTACTACCGTGGATTGTTTCTAAGCACACCCATCTACAAAAGACTCCAAACAACTCTTCATTCATACATAATGTTAATGTTTCATGTGTTCCCACGGCTGTTTCTGTATTGTACTCTCCTATTCTGAATAATGAAAGTAGTAAGACAGACTGGCACTCAGCAATAGCCAAGGGACAAAAGGTTTGGGAAAAAATATTCTTGCTACAGATTTAGGCAGATTTGATATAGAAGAAAGTCTGGTAAGAGAAAGAGAAAATGGAAAATTACTTCTGCAGAAGTAACCTGGCCATAAGGGAAGACAGTGGTCCAGCTGCCTGTTTTTGCTATAATTGAAGAGAAATGTAAGTTAATTGAGGTTTTAAACATATTCAGGTAAAGGCTACTGCTAATTCTGTGATAATTTCTTCTCAGTTTTAATGTTCTACTGTGACATGAAGTGTTAATTATTTCTTGAAGTGTGACATTTTCCTTAGAATAACGTTTATGCACACCCGCAAAATAGGCACCTGCTGCTTCCATCAAATCCTGCAGATATTTGTCAACTCTTTCTTCAAATCCATTATATATGCATCAGAAAGCACAACTGACAGAACAAAATAGCAGTCTAAAAGGAGAAACAAAGGTGCCATTTGGACAGTGCAACACCACTCATTTATTTCCCATTTATCATATAGCTTTACTCCAAGTGTTCAGCAAAAGAAACGAACTCAAATTGAGCCATAATATAAAATTCTATTCCCATATATTTATAGGAATTATATATACATTTAGAAATATATACAGCATTCCTCTGTCTTTTCTCCATGATCAGCAGCAACAACAGCAGGAGATTTTGCATTTTATGACTTCGTTATGACATCACATAATAACTTGCATTAAACCTGCTTTTATTAACTCTCTCACCATTGTTAAAAGTGTGTTGCCTTTCCAAACTGTTTTGACAATGTGGAGCATGGACACATCAAGCCTGACAAAAATCTGTGGTAGTTTCATACTATGAACAGAAGTCCGTTAGTTCAATAGGATGAGTTCATCAATGTTATGATACAAAAGTGATTAAATTTGTTTGTATATTTTCCCTAGAGTACTTATTTTGGCATGACTGGCCTACAGTGAAAGAGAGATTACTATTTACTTTTATAATTGTCATAAGTTTTCACTGTAGAGCCGTTTAGACTAATACTTCGAACAACAGATGAAAATGTGGAATATCTGCTGAAGAGTTTATAAACTGTGTGCACTTAGTACATGGAATGCCAGCTGTAAAATATTTTGTGAATTTACAGTTATACTGCGTAATAAGAGATTTAATTAAAAATATTCTCAAATCTTAGTTAAGGTTTACCATGCCTGCATCTTATGGTACTATCCTTTTTTTTTCCTTCCTTTTTAGCATGTGCTATCTGAATGCCTTTGTCATTCAACATTATACACTTGTATGTCATATCTCTTGTGTACTACCAACACAGGGAGCCTTCTGAACTCTGGTCTTCCTTTTTTTTTGTTTTTCAATTTTTTTTCGTTTTTATTTCTGTATTTATATTTATCTAGATGTACTTTTTTTAGCTTTCCTGGGCTACTGTCCTTGAACCTGTTCTTGTTTCACATCATTTTAGGTTAGCATGTCCAAATGACAACTATCTGTGAGATCAACTAGTAGTTGAATTTTGTCCAAAAAAGTCTTGGCTGCCTTCTGGCATAATTTTGTATAAATTTGTTGTCATCTGAATCTCTACTATGCTAAAATCTCTCCCACATGAATCTTTCCTTCTTAACTTTCTCAACTGTGATGTCATCCTTCTGCTGACATTTAAAACTCTATATGTCTCAGAGAGCTTTCTGGATTTTTGTGACTGAGATATGTTCTTATTTCTTCTTCTGTAAAACCTCTCACTCTTCTCTAGCCAGATTCTTTCTGCTGCAAGTCTCTGATGATACAGATGTCTTTTCTCCGGACCCAGCAATGCCTTATTCCCTTCCTCACTTCATGTTCATAATCATGTTCTCATATTCTTTCATGTTCAGAACAGAAACTGGCACTGCAGGCTGCTCAAGAAGTAGAATAGCTATTTTCTATTAAAGAACAGATTTGATTGGCAAACCCACAAGAAAATGTGAATTCAAATGTGAGATTTGGAAACACAGCAGATATCCAGCTGTTTATTGTGTTTGACTGCATATTACTTGGTCAGAGGGGGCAATTCCATGTCAGGCAACCAGGAAAAAGTGTATCTCAGAGTTTGCATGAAACATGCAGTGGTCAGTAAACAGTGGTAGTCCAAACTCTAGTCACAGGAAACCTTTGTGATTGATTATGAGCTGTTTCTGCTAGCCTTTTCCTTTCTGCTAGTGCTAGTCTTGTCAACAGTAAAATGGGAGCTTCAGACAAAGCTTATCAGGGAGAATCAGGGAGAAAGGACCCCCTTGCTTTTTGAACTACTTCCCAGAAAAAATGTAGGTGGAACTGGATAGAGTCTTAGACACAGACATTGGCAATGGTTTATGTCTAAAGGATTATATGGGTGTAGTTGAACCTTTATACAACTTTGCTCCACAGGATTAAGGATGGCAAAACAAATAAAATTATATGAATTATCTATCTATCTATCTATCATCTATCTATCATCTATCTATCATACTGCACTAGTTTTGAAGCAATTGAAGAAAAAATGAACTAACTATATTAAAGCTAGCAAAATCAATTACTAGATAGAGGTTGAGGTTACTCCTCCAAACCATCAACTGTGGACAAATCTCTTTGGCTTGGCCTTGAGGAGCATCCCCAGTCAAGGGAGGAATCTCCAGGCACACTTCAAGAGGAGTTATGTTAGAAGACCATACCATTAAAAAGTGAGACTGGGCTTTTATAGCATAAAGTGATTGACTGTCAGTCAGATGTCTTCAGGCCAGCTGTGACAGCTCGGCAGCTTTAGTTAAATTATCAGTAGTATCACTTGTTGGTTCATTAATCAGGTACTTTGTTCTGCCACATCCTCAGCTGTGTCAGTTTCTATCAGGAAGTTTAACTCTAGAATGGAATCAGGCTTGTCTTGTCATTATTCAGTCATCAAAAGCATCATGACACTTCCTTGTTCATTCACCACTGATAGCTCTGTAAATTGGGTATTCAAGTTCTTTTACTCCCACTCAAGGCAGAGCATCCAGTTATACATGGTGGCCTGGCCTAAGACACACTAGTCAACTTTCTGTAACAAAAGAGTTTGGGGTTTTGTGGTTTTGTGTTTAATTCCCAGAGAAAACTCCAACTGTAATTTTTAGAAGAACATATTCCAGTCAGTTTCCTCTTCTGTTCATTAAAATGTAAGATTTACTCTTATCTGTGACTCAGTATCATGTTGCTGGATTTCGAATATTGCAACAGCTATAAGATTTATTATTTTCTTTTGCATTTTCTTTCCCATTAATTTTTAAACTCTTCTTTTCTGTGATTCATTCCTTCAGCTCAAAAAAAATAAAATCAAACCCAGCAGAACTGTTAGGTCATTGAAGTGACATTTGTTTCATCTAACTGTAAATATCTACAATGTGGAAAAGTATAGGTGAGTTATAATGGCCCTGTAATTGTTAACAGAGCAATAGAGACTTTTTGGGGGTGATTGATCTGAATTACGTTATTCATCTATTTTATATTCAATAAATTTTACTGTGGACAGTGAAGGCAGACTATGGTACTATTTACCTGACAGGGGACTTGCCCCAATGTTGTTCCAGTCCACTCATGGAGGCTGTGCACATGCGGTTTAATTGCTGGGAGCATTTTAAATTTGCAAATTACATTGCTAAAATCTCTTGCCCTGTGCTTGCTGTTAGAAAACTGTTTAGTGTGGAGGGTGAGGAAAGGACATTAAGAATGTTCATCATACAGTGATTCATGCTAAAAAAACAAACAAACAAATAAATGAAAAGCTCAAATAAGCCAAGGTAAAACAAACCTAGCAAGCAAACACCCTGCAGTGCCTGAGAGACTGTGAAAGCTCACTCTCCCAGAAAAAAAAAATCACAGAAATGTTAGTGCAAGTATTTTAATAAAGTTGCAGCAATAAAAAACAGAACAAAAGCAAAAAACTGACTTGACATACAGCTTCAAGCTGTAGCTGTCTCTTAAATATTGTAGAGCATATGCTTTTGCTGTGATTTAATCCCAGCTGGCAACTAAGTACCACAGAACTGTTTATTCATTCTCCCTCTGCCCCCGTGGGATGTGGAGGAGAATTGGAAAAAGGTAAAACTCATGGATTGAAATACAAACAGTTTAACAATTGAAATAAAGCAAAATAGTATATAGTATAATATATAATAATAACAACAATAGTAATGGAGAGAGGGATGGGAAGGAAAACTGAAAATAAATAAAACTCATCAATTGAAATACAGTTTAATAATTTAAATAAAGCAAAATAATAGTAGTATGCATATTATAACATATAATAATACTAGAAATAGTGAGGAAAAGGAGAGAGGGAGGAACAAAACCCAGTAAAAACAAATGATGCACAACACGCTTGCTCACCACCCATTGACAAATGCCCAGTCAGTAGCTGAGCAGTGATCATCAGCTATTAGCAGACTCTCCCCAGTTTACATACTGAACATGACACTATGATATTGAATATCCCTCTGGCTAGTTCAGGTCAGAGGTTCTGGCCATGCTCCCTTCCAGCTTCTCATGCACCTCCTCACTGGCAGAGCATGGGAAACTGAAAAATGGTTGGACTTAGAGTAGAGCACTGCTTAGCAATAGCAAAGCATGAGTGTATTATCAAAAGAGGCCTCTGGAGGTGACGTTCTTGTCCTAGCTAACAGATAATACCATAAACAAAAATGGAAATGTTCCCTCTTTCACTCAAGACCTTCCTGGTCTGTTCCAGCCAAAAGCAGAAACTGGCAAGAGAGTCTGAGTTTTCTGGTGCAATACTAGGAGCCGTAAAAGAACATTTAAGTGACTATACATCTTTTGGTCCAATTATTTGTTAAACAAATGAAGGGATGGCTGACTCAGTCATTCTATCAGTACTTTCTTGACAAACACTAAACAATGTAATTGTTGAATGCACTTTGTTTCTAGAATAAATTTCACCTTGGAGAAAACTTTTTCTTTCCACAAAACAAATTGCAAAATTCTCTTTTTGCACATTCTTACGAGTGCACTAATCAGGATGCTGGAAACAAAAGCTGAGTATAGCTTTCTCTTTAGTATTTTGTTTGCTGGAAAGGGATGTTCCCTCTAACTTTGATGTTATAACCCAGGTAAGGAAGTGGTACCCCTAAGGAAAAAAGAACTTCTGCTGAAATTCATGTATAGCTACATAAAGTTTAAATATTACTAGGTATGGGTTCTCCAGGTTTTCCTGCAAAAATTAAATGACTCCTGTCTGCTTGAAAAGGCTTCAAAATATGTCTTAAAGCAGCTTATGCTAAGAGACCATGGACAGCCATGATCAACTGCTGTAATTTCTCATCTAGAATCCACAACCCATTAGGGAAACAACGTTTCACTGAATGCATCAGAATTCAGAACCCTATGAGAGACACTGAAACAAACTTTGAAGTTAGAATAAGGAATGGATTCCTCAGTTCTAATTTGAGTAAGAAGTCATCCATCAGTCCCTCAAGGTGATCAGCACTTGGGGGCTGAAGAGCTGTGCCAGAGCTCACGCAAAGTGAGAATGATGGAGAAAACTCTTGGGAATGCTCACTCACCACTGACTTCTGATCAACTGACACTGAGATACCATTACTGGTGATTGTCTCACTCCCTTATGCAACTCTGAAACATGTTTAAAACTATAATGCCTGTTTTATCTTGAAGAGTTTATAAAGAAAAGCCTAGTTACCTCTTTTTATACATTTCATATTTATCTGTTATACATTATAAAAAGTACAAACTTTATTTCAGTGTTTGCCTAAATTTATACCTATTTAGAATTCTCCCCTTCCAAGGAAGAAGGCAACATAACAACAATAGTAAGGTGTTAGCAATGTTTTTGTCAGCATTTTTCAGTCCAAAGAAGTGGTGCAGAAGTAAACTTTTCTGGGGCACTTTAAATAATCTGCCTCTCTTTCTCAGTATGATATTGACATGACTTAACAATTTTGATACAAGTCTATGTTATTCCACTGTCCCATCTTTAACAGACAATTGACTTTCCAGGACACAAGCAGAGTGACGTTTCCTTGGTGTTGATTAAAGCTTTTACTAACGTATGAACGCTTAATCTAACAGGATTTGGTTTATCACTTGAGATAAAGGATTTCAAAACAATCTTTTTCCTGCGAAATCTGATCAGATATTTACAGGCTGTCACTGACAATTATGGTGATTATTAGTTTATGCAAGGCTAATAAACAGATTCTTGTATCAACTCAAAAGAAAAGTCTCCATGACAGCTTTATCAACTACATTCCAGGACACATAATTGGAGAGATCTGCCTCAAAGTCTTATTTTAGGATGACCAATAAAAAGAAACTTACAAATGCAGCTCAACAATCTGGAACAGTTTGAAAGGCCAGAAAGGAAACATTTTCTTCAAGGTTATTAAAAATAAATTAATGTTGCATATGGTTATTAGAATTTATTCAAAATTAGCACAGAATTTAATGAGACACACAGGAAAAAATATTAAATAAATTAACTTATTTTTAGCATCTTAACATTCAGAAGCCTTTAAAATTATTCCCTCTGACTTTTCCCAGGTATGCAATTTCAGAAAACTTGAACCCCTCAGGAAACACTTCACATTTTCATTTATTCTGTAAATAAGCATACAGTTATTTTTCTCTGTGCCCACAATACTGTATCATGTAGTAGCTTATTTAAGCACTTATGACACGTAGTCATCTGGAAGCTTTAAACTTTAACCGTTTTGTGAAGATAGACTTCGAAGCATAAAAATTGCAGTTCATTCTGAATGAAGACATAAAGCCTAGGCCACACCTCTCCCCTCATAGATGCCTTACCAAGAAATTCTCAGAATAATCCACTTTGTATGCTTACTGGCTAAAAGTTGGACTTTTTATGAAATAGTGGCATAAAGACATCTAAATTAAATGTCTTATTTTTAAATACAGTTCACTTTTGCCACAAGAAGATTTGACAATCTAATATTATCTGCATATTTGCGTAACTTTCTTGTGAACTTCAGGTTTTTAAGTCAATTTCCAGAAAAATTACACTGTTGAGATTTGTTCTGTTTTCCTTTTCCCAAAAGTTTAATGGATTAGTGCTTATATTACACTGTAAGTGTTGGTCGAAGCACACAATTAGTGGAACCTCCCCCATTCACACAGGTACAGGTTCTTTTTGGGTGACTGAGAAACAGAACTCTGCTTCAGAAATATGGAAGAAAATACAATAGGGATGATACCATTGCACAACTTACTTCAGAAGCTTTAAGGAAGCATTGTGAATTAGGTCCTGTGTAGATATTGAGGAAAGTAAATTATCAAAGAGTGAAAATGTAGGAAATGTTTTAACATTGAAAAGAGAAAAAAAATATTTCTACCCTTGATTGTGCACATTCTGCTACACAGAAAGTTCTCACAGAAGCAGAAACTTTTCTAGTTTTCAACAGAAGATAAAAACATAAATCAGATAAAAAAGCCCTTAAGCTCTTCAAAGAAAAAAACAAATACCGAAAACTCTGACCCCCTGAAGCCCGTTGTGTTGAATGAAGATTAGGTTTTAAAAAATTAACAGATTTTTCTTCTTTTTTTCTTGCCTTTTGCTTATATGGAAACATTCTTTTCTGACTACACTGAATTCACCTCATCGGGAGCACTGTCTTTCATCACAGCTACATCTTTGGCCCGTTCTGTATGTAAGTGAGCTGAACCATGAAGATATTGCTGCTCCAGAATCTCCTTACTTTAGAAAAATCCCAGCTCCCTATTAAGGTTAGCGCTTCTGCCTTTTGTATTATTTTCAAAGTACAAAAGAAAGACAGGTGGGAGTAGGGTAACAGTGAGGGGTATGAGATATCCACACCTCTTTTATCCAAGGCATAAAAGAATATGTGTTTTTTTTAGATGAATGCAATTCCTTTATGTTCATGTTAGACTTGTATTAGTATGCATTGAACTGCAGGTAAGAGTTGCTCAACCCATGTAGAGTATGCAGAGTTGGTCCAGTACTTTACTTCAGTTAAGAGAAGAACATTACAAATGTTCCCATCTTTGTGCATTTTTTAAATGGCCTTATGGTTAGTTCTATTCTAGTCTTTTTTCCCTGTTTCAGCTTTTTCAGCCTGTCAGCATTTTACCGTTTGTTTTAAACCATGCCAATGAGGTGCAGATTTCAGGCTGTGAAATGCAAAGCTACTTTAGTCTTCCCTACTCTCAGCACAGGCTTAGCCCTTGCACATTAGAGGTTGCATATGCATACCTCTCAACATCTGACACGTGAAAAAACAGCCTCCATATTTCTGACTTGTCAAGATATTCGTGTGCAATGCATCAAACCAACAGAGATGCAACTGTCTTGCACTTGTGAATCCAGCGTGTATGGGATCTGTTATGTCTGAATCTCTTCTCTAATTCCCATGATGTGGTCCAAGTCTGATCTCTGACTAAATTGGACTCGCTACCCAAGTACATCCAGCCCAATTTGTTATACAAGCATGTCCATCCACACAGTGGAACATGAGTCTGTGCATGGACAATTGGTATGGTCTGTGATTCCCAGACAATATATCTAGCCCCTAATGGTCCTGCTCTGACCACTGCCATTATGCTTACTAAGCTACCAAGACTCTGTAAATCCCATGCAAATGGACAAAGAAGCCTTATAGTGGTAAATGATATCTTAGAAAATGTGTAGGTCGGGAGACTGCCATGGCAACCTTTTCATCAGTAAGCATTTTCAGCTATGGATTTACCATGCATCTTTTATCTACAGCCAATTTTCTCCAGCTTTTTATTCACCTCCTGTAGAGTACACTGTTGCATACATATTTTTACAAAGCCATGTCTTGACTAGAGTTACTGCCGTTACACAGTAGAACTCTTTCCAAATCACAGGCAAAACTACAAAAAGCCTTGAGAAACTGTGAATTGGATCTCAAGGGAAATTAAAAAAATCCCCAGTATTTTACTACCTATATTTAACTTATTTCTTATGTGGATTTAATGTCATTCAGCCCAGGTGAAATAGTGCTGCCAATATTTCAGACCCTCAGGCTTCCATCAGAAATGAGTTACTTCAAAAAGTGTATTCAGCAGTAAGTATTTAAACTGTACTCAGATCATTATATCAGTATCACAGAATTGGTCCTCAGTGGAACCCTGAGATTTTACACCTGAAGAGGGAACCCCTCCACAGTTCATTAACTTCTTATTGCAATGAACAATAAAAAGAAAGCAAAAAAAACTGTTAATAAATTTAAAGTGTCATGAAATGGATTACATAATATAAGACTGCTGGTGAACAAAAGTTGTAAAATATTTACATTTAATAAGCCCTGAAAAGAAATTCTCATTATTTTGCTCAGCAAGCATTAAGTCATACATTTCAGAAGTGTTCTTTACCTGTGGACAGCTTACTTCCTGCAGTGAGAGAAAAACATTTCCAAGCATTATCTGACCTTTTTGAAACCCTTATTTGGCAAAAACCATTATGTTGGAGCCTTTTGTGCCAGAGAAATTGACCCAAAAGACATACCCACCATAGCTGTTGCCAGTAGAAAAGAGTTGGCAGTTTGAAATTCAACCTGTTGTTTTCTGCCACTCCTGAAAACGCACTCTCTTCAAAAGGCGTCATGCTGGGAGGTGTGCAGCGGTGCTTCTGTGGCTGATTATCTAGCCGCAAAGCACTATCTGCTTGTTATGGACCCACAAAGCAACGAGGACACAGCAAAAATGTTTATGTCCAGTGCCTTCTGCTTGCTATTGCTGCCCATTAGTGAGGGAAGGAAGGGTGTATGTAACATCACACACCTTATAATTGTATGCTGACTTCACTTTTGTAGCACTCCCTAAAACATGGGCCTGTTTCCTGCTAACAATGATAATTTGGTGCCAATTTTAGTAATTAGATAATTTTTAAATGCCTTAATAAAAGCATTCGGTAGTGTACATTAAGCTCCCGCAAAGACAACATAATTAATGATTTGACTTTTTCCTCATGAGGAAGCAGTAGGCTGGGTAGTAAAATTAGGAATTAGCCATGTTGCTAGGAAGAGTATTATATATGCAGCATAATCTGTTCTGATATACACTGTTCTGCAGTATTTAATTGCAAAGTTCTGAATGAAGAGTAAAAGAATTTTCAAGAAAAACAATATTCTAGACTTTGTTTTAAATTTATAAATTATTTAATTGTCAAAGAATTGCTATCTGTCAAACTTGATATAATGTTCTTAACAATAAAAACTAATTTTACATAAAATTGCATTGTATTACATATCATTAGTCTTTCTTATGACAATGTACTTTTGTTCTTTCTTCATCAGAAAATTTTCCTAACTAAACATGCAAGAAAAGGATATAATTTAGACAAATAGCATTCAGTTGACTAAAGAACTATCACCTGAATGAATTTTAACTATACTTTATAACATATCTGCAATAAGTAGGCCTGAATATAAACCTTAGATCTGAACTTTATATTCAGGACCTACACATCATCTTCCTTTTAATTGGCAGAGCCCAAGTACTCTCTTCTAAACTCTTATGCAATATAGGTTTGGAGACTGAACTCATTGCAATGTTCATCTCAGAAACATTTTAAAATAGGTTCAGCCTGCAAACTGGGGCCCTGGTCAGGGTTGGTTCATCAAAAATTAATTAGTCCTGTATTCCACTGCTTTCAAAGTGTTTGTGGCATTTGTTTCATGTGGCTGTAAAATGAAGCCATCTGGGTTGAGCACGGACATCAGGTTCCCTGACCATTTTTCCCATGGTGGGGGAAAAAAGCACTACAGAGCAAAGGAAGTACAGGCTTGATTTGAACATTTATCTCCCACTGAACCTTCATTCAGGAGGGGACTCAAGCACTAAGCAATTGGATGAAAGATTACTCATTAAATCCTTATAGATTATATATTTTCACATACTGTCCAAATTCATCTAAATCTCCTGTAATCCCACTGCAGATATTTTCCAGACCATCCTTCTTCTGGGCCCTAGTAGTTTTTTGGCCAGTTTATCTTGTTGCTGCTCCTATTGAATTCTAACTGAAATGTTCAGTAGGTGCAAAATCTCCCTATGCCTGTTGTTAAAGCTGTGATAATTTTTCAGCATTCACTGCTAGTTGTATCCATGTCTCCATAGCCTATACCATGATTTACAGGTTGCATTTTAAAGCATCACATCTTTGGTTTAATGCATAATTGATGTCTAAAGGCACCAAAAGTTTCAAGGTTTTGGGGCAGCTATTTAAAAACTGATTTCATATAAACAGGAAGCAAGCAAGCTGGCTTCTCTTTCTTTGTTTTATAACACTTGTATGGATATCAGATAGACAGGGATGTAAAAGACAGGCTCTAATTTGTCTCTGTGTACTAAACATGAAAAGAAGAAGAAAGCTTTTACAATTCAGAGCAATTCTGTCAAAAGATTGCTTTATACAGGTACTTATTCCACTTCACTTCTCATTTTCATATGAAATCCTTCTTGACAGATCTCTGAGTGCAGAGTAAATTAGAAAAGTTAACCTCTCTTTATCCATTATTTATGTACTGCATAGTCTAAAATGACTAAATTTTCCTCACATACAGTGTGCTAAGGCACAAAATTAGTATAAAACCTGAATCTTGAAAATTTTTGCTGTGTTTTCTAGAAATAAGGGCATAAAAACATTAACAATTGTTTTCTTTTTAATCAACCACTGATATTTTAAAATGTCAAAATGTACACTGCAATAGAAAGCTTTGGAAACTACGCTGAAGAGGCAAATTATTATCAAAAAGTTAATGAACTGAATTATGTAATGGACTGAGTAGAGCTAATTTCTATAAAGTAATATCTGGCAAAAGCTGAAAGAGAAAAATCTTCAAACTGATGTGAAATGACATGGGAAAACTGATGACAATAAGTAAGCAACAAGATCTATAATCCAGAGTAAACTAAAGCTCCTGCTGAATGAAATTGCACTGAAGAACTGTTGTATGACTTCCCCAGTATAAAGGAGAATTGCATAAAGCAACATCTTATCTCAGTCCATAGAAAAATCAAAGAATCAAAATAATGAAGCTTCAGACACTGTGTTTCTAATTGGATTTCTAATATATTGGCTTCAAGAAAACCCAGTAGACTACATTTTGGGCTTATTTTCAAAAATATACCCTCTCTAACAATTTGGTTGAAACAGAATTTTCACATAGTCAGAACTGCCATCAGCAAGGTAATCAGAGATATCATTGCTTCTATACTTTTTCTGAAAAATCAGAGTTACCTTCTCAGATCCATTTCCACTTTGCAAATCCTTCACCTGAAGAGAATTTTTCCGCTTCCTCCTGCCCAGAGCCATTTTTCAATAACATCCTCTCACTCATTTTACCCAGAATCATAGGATCGTTGAATAATTTGAGTTGTAAGGAAACTTTAAAGGTCATCTATGTTGACTCTGCAGTGAGGAAGGACATCTTCAACTAGATTAGGTTGCTCAGAACCCAATCCAACCCAATCATCAATGTTTCCAGGGATGGGGTATCTACCACCACTTAGGGAAACCTGCACCAGTGTTTCACCAACTCCTGTATAAAAAATTTCTTCCTTGCAACCAGTCTGAATTTATGGTCTTTTAGCTCAATTGGTACAGGCCCTGCTAAAAAGTCTGCCCCCATCTTTCTTTTAAGTTCCCTTTGCATACTGAAAGGCCACAATAAGGTCTCTCTGGACATTTCTTCAGGCTAAACAACTCCAAATCTTTCAGCCCTTCCTCATAGGAGAGGTGCACTATCCATTTTTGTGGCCCTCCTCTGGACCCACTCCAACAGGCCCATGTCTTTTCTGTGGCAGGGGCTCCAGAGCTGTATGCAGTATTCCAGTGGGTCTCACCAAAGCAGAGTAGAGGGGCAGAATCACCTTCCTTGACATGTTGGTCACGCTCCATTTTGATGTAGCCCAGCATCCTCATCTGTGCTAGTGCAACTCCTTGCATCTTCATACAGTAAAACGGACCAGTGAAATAGTCCAATTTAAATAAAGCTTGTCCTCAAAGTCTTATTCTTATATTTAAAATGGACACTTAGATTGAACTGTCAGATGAACAACTGATCTAGCAGAGTAAGGAGCAGAATAGAAGTAAGGAGAAGAGCAGTGAGAAGCAGAAAAAAGAGATTTTGATGATGGGATGGAAATGTTTTTTTAAGTGGGTGATGAAAAGAAGGTTCAGCAGCTATATAAATGCTCTCCCAGAAAGTGAGATGAGTTATTCAGCCTGAAACAACGTAAATCACAGCTCCCAACTCCTGTGTTAGCATCCTAATTACCTGCATAAAATATATTCAGGAGGACTGGGGTATGTAATTCATTGCTTGTCCTGCTGAAGACAGTTCATAGGCTTGCAGAGGTATTGAACAAGACTCAAATCTCTGTAGGTTTGTTATTCAAGCACTTCTCTGAGAGAAGGGCACTCACCTTTCAAGGATTTCAAATGTATGTCATATTAAATTGTACTGAATGAAATCAATTATTGGTCTTAATGAACTAAAATGATTTTTATCTCTGAAATTCAATTAGACATTTGTCTTAATGCAGTCTAAAGATAAGGAGGTAGGATTTAAAACGCACTCTTATGCTCAGCATTTCCTCCTGGCCAAGTTTGGTAGCTCCGAATCTGACACACTGGCTGTTGTGAACCTGTGTGAAGTCCCATGTGCTTTCCCAGTTTAGGAGGAGAGCTGAGATTTACCACTGACTGCAGATTCCAGTTTCAGAGTGTATGCTTCTAATTAGGTATTGTAATGCTAAGCAACACAGTGCATAAACCACCTTGTGAAAATTCTCCTAAATTCTGAGGGTGTTTAGTAACTGTAAAAATGAGTCATGATAATCAGATTTCTACACTATTGGTTCTAGTAGGTTGACCAGATTCTGACTTCAGATACAAATAATTGGTCCTAAAAAAGTTAAATAATATATTCTGTTTTAAGTAAAATATCTAAAAGGCATCTTTTTAGGAGGTGAGGATAAATGTTTGACTTTCTGTGGCTGGAAAAGTCCCCTGTGTCTGAGTCATGTTTCTAGTACAAGCTTCTGGTACAAGCCTGGGAAAACTGCAAGAGGACAAACAGAGTGGAATTTTCCATAAACTGATGTCACCATAATATGTACTGTGCAAAGTTCAGTTTATAAACATTTAGGGAAAAAAAAAAAAAAAAACCACACAAAAAAAAAGAAGTCTCTAACTGGATGAGATACTCCAGATGTTTCTAAAGATGCTTTTGGCAAAGTACAAAAGTAGATATTCAGTCATGAATTATTTCCCGAGTTTAGCTGACTTATATAGATTTCAAGGAAAATAGAACTTTATTATTATCAGTGACATAGGAATAATGTCAAACAAAAAATGGAAATGTCATACATGCAGTGTGTGTCCCAGCAAAGTACGGATATGACAGGGATGGCAAACAACAGGGCAACATTTCTTTTTTACTTGATTATTTAGATCTCTGAAATTCAGGTGTATGTTTTCAGAATGGTGATAGACCTGAAATAGATCATTCATCCTGGGCACACTTGCATATAGTCAAGTTTTAATCTTAAGGAAAAGGACTGCAAAGAGCCTACACCTTTCCCAACCTGTTCCTTCAAGGCAGTGAGACCTGTCCCACCACTAGCCTGTGGGTGATTGAGCTCTAGAAGAAAACAAAGCTTCATACCTCTGATGAATCATTTCTAGAAGACAAGTGATCCTGCAAGTTGAGAGCTGAACATGAGACTGGCATTTTGTGGGCAGCAGTCAGCTCACAAAACACAAATGACAAGCTCAGACCTGGGCATGCATCTAACACAGTCTCAGGTCTTGAGTGATCTAGCACAAGTGCATATGTCAGCTAGGAGAGTCAGGAATTTAACCTGAAGTTTGCAGGCAAACGCAACCCACTGGTGAGGTTAAAAGCACTATACATCTTTCAGTATACAGTCCCTACAGTTTTGATTGCAAAACAAAGCCGCATTTAATTTATAGTTGAGCAGGACATGGTACTAACCTGATATCAGGTGGAACCATAACTAAGTAGCAGTTTAAAACCAGACCCCAAATGAACTGTCTCAAGCTTAGGATTTGAAACACTGCCTTAATTGTCTTTTTTTCCTTATTTTGACTTTCAAAGCAATTCATAAATAAAACAAATGTATGAGCTCAGTCTACTAAGATGAGAGCATCTGTTACACTAGGACAAAACTCCTGTCTGCTGCTTTTGAATTAGAATCAACGTGAGCTCAAAGTCACAGGTACGTATGAGCAGTATGGTGGTCTGAAGCAATAATGAGAATGCTATCACTTAACATGAAGTCCTACATGCATTTAAATATAACTTTAAATTTAATATGTTAAATAAGTAGCAAATTACTTCTCAATGTTCAATGACACACAAAAGAGCAACCAAAAATAGAATAAATATCTTGTGATTTGCATGCAAATCGTACTAAGAAAGAATGTGCTATGGTTAGAAAGATAAAATAGACAATCCAATAAGAACAGTGGGAAATAATGTAATTCTTGTGTGAATTATTTCCAGGTTTAGACATTGGATCTTTTAAAGAAAAGCCAAATGTGTTTCTGAACAATTTTATATCTGTAGAGTTCAAAAACTGGTGAAATATTACTGTTTAAAATGTGACTGTAATAAGCACCAAGAAGGTTTTGTCAAAGTAGGTATTGGCAAAGAGCAGTCAAGAGATTACTTAAAAACCAAAATGAACAGGAGCAAATCAGTCATCTTCATCTTAAGGAAAATGGGAAAATAAACTCACAGAAACCGCTGGTAGTGTAATTTTTAAAAATTATGACAATTGAAGTTATATGGGAATACAGCAGACAAGAAAATATGTTAACTGTGTCCCCAAGATTTTAGGCAAAGATTTCTGTCTGTTGCTCTCCCAGTTTAATCCCTAGTTCTTCCATAAAGGGCTACAATGTTCTCAGCTGTAACCTTATATATCATATTACAAAGTATCAGCTACCCATAAACAATCAGTCACTTCCAGTATGACATATTTTGTAAAAAGTATGAATATGATCCTTCAATATATGATTATTTTTCAGATCATTTTAATATTGATTTTTGGTGCTGAATTAATAACACTTTGTCTTGTTTCTTTGACAATTTAACCGTTTACCATGCAGACAACATATATTGCTCATTACTATCTGTGGCTCATAGAATAACAGGATAATTCATAGCACAGAAGAATCTCAAAGTAGGAGGCACACAGGGTTAAATTCTGAATGATTCAGAATAGTCTGACTCTCACCCAGTAAAGCTCTGAAATTATTGTATTTACAGTTTGAGTAACAGAATTTTTGTCAAGAGATTCATTGAAGTAAAGCACATGATTAAGACTTTTGCTGAAGCAACTCTAGAGTACTCAGGATCACCTATTTCTGATAAAGCTGTATGTTTGTTGGTAAAGTTGTTTGCAGGAACAGGCTGTCTTCTAATACCAGGTTTTGCTTTAATTTTATTCTATCCTAAGTGAGAAAACTTCTCTAGAGTTGTTTTGAATCATGTTATCTGTGATGTAGCATCAATGTACTCTTTCTTTACTCTCAGGATGTTGATACTGATGTGAGGCCACAGAAAGCTATGCCTTCTACCATCATCCCTTCTCTTTTCCCATTCTCTCCACTTTTTCTCCAAAGCTATTATTGATGTAAATAACCCCTTTCTATTCCAGTGAAGCTACTATTCACTGGGCAAAGAAGATTTACTACTCTAACTGTAAGTGCTGTGTTTGAATACTTTCACAGATGAGAGACTGAAATTATGTAGCATGTACCTAATGAAGTCTTTTTAAATTGAGAATCACAAAGAAATATAAAGAAAACAAACCCCACATCCACAACTCTAATAGAATACTTGTACTTTGGCAACTTAATGGACTTGAAGACAGTTTTCTATTAGAGATAGACAAAATGAAAAAAATGTGTATCCCAAGCAGGTTGGGCAAATTTGTAGAGTAGCTCATATTACAAAAACATGTTACATTCACCTGTTTTTAGGCAAATGGAAGCCAGAAAAATAAGTATAATTTCAGTTAAGAAACATCACCTCCATTCTCTTCTGATGCCGCTTTACTCCATCCTGTCCCTAGACTGTCCTGATCTAAATATCAGCAGAGGCTGTCAGACATACAAAATACCTTGATAAAAAGGTTTTGTCTTCCCTTGTGTTGCTTGTAATGTCTTCTTTTTGTTATCTTCAGAATGAAGACCATGTAGGGGATTAATAAGAGTGAAGTGCAAGGGTGAGGAATCAGAAGGGCACTTAACAAAACATTTTTGCCATCCGTCTGGGGCCCTGCTACAGAAAACTTCACTGAGTCCTGCGACTTGTGAAGAGAATGCACCAACTGGTCACAGAGGAAGCCTTCTGAGAAGTGGCTTGTGCTTTTCATGTTGCTTTCAGGTGTAAGTGGGCCAATGGGAAGGACAACCACCATGTTTCCATGGGGATTAAAGAGCCTGGAGGGCTTAGAAAAGCTATTTAGTACAAGCAAATTTCTTTATTTGCCATTTGTTTATTTTCCTTAAAATTCACCACAATATTTCCGCCTCTGTGAAGGATAATGGGAATGATTGTCACCAGGCAGAATAGGGAAGAAATGGGTATGCTGCACTGGTAAGAATGGCAGAGAAAGGCTGTACGTAATTTTCTCTGAACGTTGAAACAGCTTCCAGTCATCCTGAACTGTGTGCCAAAGGAGCTTAGAGAGAATCCAAAATTTTTCCTCTGAGCTCAATACACAATCTGGAAGCATGCTGTCTTAACTTTGTTGGTCCTCATTCACACAAAGAATTAACCTCACATGATGTCATGTGAGTGCTGCATATAAAGGGCTTGTCAAAATAGTTAGATTTGGGAGCTGAACTCATTTTCTTATTAGAACATATAGGGCTTGAAATTGGATATTGCCAAGTACCACAAAAACCGTGTTTGTATTTTTTTTTTGTTTTGTTTTGTTTTTGTATGTGTGTGTGCGTTCTCTTTTGTTTTTGTTTGTTTGTTTGCTCTTATTTTCTTTTCTACTTCTACTTGTTATGTTTTTCATGGAATGAGTACTGCATTCTGGCACCAGCCAAAGGAGTAATTCTGTGTTTGGATCTGACTTCAGTGGAACTTCACATTGCTAAGTCAAACATTGGACCTGAAGTGTGTTGTCCCAGATTTGATCTAGAACACTCACCATCTTTGACTCTGGCCTGGCAAAGCATTCAAACATATGCATAATGCTCAGTTTTTACTTCCCCTGATCTGAGCGAGGCACTAAGGTACAAATGTGGTAAAAAGCATTAACAATTAAGCACGCACATCACTATTTTGCTGGTTGAAGGCCCAAATGCCTTCTCTTAAACTATTTATAATAGGCTCCAAACCTACAGGTTTGCAGGCAGCACTTTGGCTTTCAGTTTCAGTCCTTTCCATATTCAAATGCCTTTCAAATTCATTTCTAGTCTCTGGGCTACAATGAACACTCATAAGAATACAGTAATTAAACACAATTACAAAAATGTGTACATTCCATGCTGAACAACCACAGGTCCCTTCCCAACAACCTTTTTATTCTTTCCTTATCATCTGTAATTTTCCCAGCTTCTTATTTACTATCAAACTGCTTTTGTGCAATCCTGATAAATTCTTCATAATTTGGCTGTTGTTGCAGACTCTGACTGCACTTCTCTGGTGTGTAAAAAATTAGAAACCCAGCAAGGTAAGGAGATTCAGAAATCTGTAAATCTGTAAATCACAGCTTCCATTGGCTTTGCCAGGTTTTACTCAGGGTAGAGTTTTTAAAACAGCCACAAAAAAAGAGACTGAACTGCTCATGGTCCATAGTAAGTTTCTGATGATTTTGTGGGGATAACCTTATAAAATAAAGGCTATATTTGGCCTGTCAACATTAAGATGTTTTGGTTTCTAGATCACCCGTGGTCTCAACATCATAGAAATTAATATTTTCTAAAAGATTTTGTGAAATATGTTTGTGTTCTTTTTTAAAGAAATTGTCAAACCTGAAAGTCAGTTGAATAGATATGTGGACATTTTTTACAAAACTCATGTTATTTTCATGTCAAATCTTTTAATGCCATCTAACAGAATAGCTTTCAAAATGCAAATATTTTCTGATCTTACATTATCTCCTACAATGTGTAGCTCTTTTTACCTGTTGTCAAGTAGCATCGAGTTCTAGATCTCGTAGCAATCATCGAAGAGAGGATAGATGCAACAAACACTACAAGGTATGTGCCAAATATAAGCATAGAATGATTTAAACCTTGTGAATCACTTCAGAACCCTGAAATAATTATTTGAAACAGCAGTCATGGTGAAAAATATCCACTGCTACATAGTTAAATTAACAGGTTATTTTATGGCTAGAAAGAAGCAGTCTTTATAGTAGTACTGCACTATAGTTCTTCAACTGCCACGGTGTTTAGCTTACTGATGCCAGATAAGAGCAAGGGTCTAATGTGCCTAAGTCTTCAAATGGGAAATCTTGTGAACTGTGGAGTACTTTTTATTAGAGAATAATTAAAAGAAATAGAATAATA
>VXAU01005042.1:310746-428663 GCA_013399695.1 Formicarius rufipectus | reverse complement strand
AAGAAATAGAATAATATATATTACAATATATATATATTGCATAGAGAATGTATTATTCATATGATATATCCAAGACAGTATAGTGTTGCATGAGAAGCAATCTAGTTTTCTCATGTTCCAAAAATAACCAATGCATAGTCAGACTTACCTCCAAAGAGAAATTCAGGGTGTTCTGCTGGGTTTCTGTACTGAAACATCCTCTCAAGGAGCTCTTTTCCCCCTATTGGTTACACAGGAATCTCAGAGAGACAGAAGAAGCAGCAAAATAAGATGTGTGAAATTATGTAACGAAACCTTCTCCTGCCAGTCCTAATTCTAATGCATTGGAGCTTAGGAGAATATTGCACATCATAATGGCATAAGGGAGAGAATAGGAATAAATGCTAACAGGCATATATTAACTGTTTGTTATACAAAAACGAGGGAGGGGAAAGGGAAGAAAAGTACCAATTCTTTCTTTCTGCTCTTAATGGGAATACTCAGCCCCGAAAATTGGTTGCCTATGTTTGTGTCAGTAGTTCCTATTTCCTAATAGGGTCTCCTATTGCGACCCTATTACATGCGCTGAGAACATTTCAATCACTTAATCACTTAATCTCTGAAGTAGACAATGCCAAAAACCTGCAAAAGCAAATAGATATTTAAACATTACTTGGGGTCATCTCAGAATTATAAGCCATTTTTATAGTGTTTCCCAATCGTAAAAAGTTGCATTTAGGTGATAAATCAAGAGTACAAAAAATAAGAATATAGGGTTGAATTGACCTGAGCCAAGTATTTTTTGTATCTTCTCAACAAACCAAAATATAACAATATGAAAATCAAAGTAGTTTTTGTGCCATCATTATTTTTTAAAACCTTCTCTAAAAAGGGTAGCATACCTTACCAATAACACTCCTTTGGAATATGACATTAAAATATTGAACAAGAACCCTAGTTACTTTGTTAACTCTTCAGTCACCTTTTTTACAAACTGTCGGTTCTTTAGTCATAGTGCATCCTTAAGAATTTAGAATATTACACCATTACAGGGTATTTATTGGTTTATTTTGAAAAATAAAAATTAGACTTTAAGATGTCAAAATTATGAATAATCATGAAAAATAGTTATAATGAAAGGCAACATCTGTAGACAGAAAAGTGAACTATGTTATTTATGCCTAATAAAATAGGTAGGAAGAAAAGATCCAATAGCCCTCATTCTTTTGGCTTGTGTGTTTTTTGTTTATTTGTTCTTTTAATTTTTAAATACAAAATAAGGGTAACATTTCCGTTCTTCTGTTTTGCCTCATTTTCTTTCTTCTGTTCTGCTTTCTTCCATGGATGATCATCTGTGCATTATCACCCATTTGAGGGTCTTGCAATCCTTTAAAAGTGGAATATCACACTGTAATTGTCTCTTTTAAATAACTTATTATGCACTCATATTTACAGAGGATCCAACAGGGATGCTGCCACTTAGAGTGACAAGATGCTGCCATACTGCTGCTGTGATTTGTCTTCCCCCAGTATGAGGTGGAAGCTCTTCCAGTTTGTGATTCTCTGCTAAACCTGCTACATGCTTGTCTGTCTGCACCAGTGTTGTCAAAAGCATCCATTCTCCAAGCAGCAACTTAGTAAAGACCCACATTATACACAGAAATTCTTGCTTCTGGGCATATGCACTACACCTCAATGCAAATGCATAATTTTATAGCACTATAAGGTGAAAAAAAACCCCACTATAAGTAGATTTCATTCTTCCTTATTTGAAATATGATATAATGAATAATATAATAAATAAATATTTTGATTACACTCTATTTTTTTCCAAATTTAATATTTTACAACACTTTATAAATTATTACTCCAGTGTAATGGAACCTTGAAACCATTATTCTCACATTACTCTTTGCTTTCTGGGCCACTAACCAGTGTAAATCTGGTGCTGAATCATCCAAGTGCTGTACAGGTATTGTCAGGTGCTTTCATAATAGGACTTCCAGTCAGTCAAATTTTTGAGTTGAAAATCTTCAAATTTTGTTTTTAAAGGGAGTGTCTTAAAGACCTGAAACTAATACCATTGTCACCAGTCTCACTTTCCTCCAGTCTTGGTCTCCACACCATTGACTTTCCAGCAGCTTATAGCTGAAGCAAACTGTACACAGGTCATTTTGATTACTTTACAATATTTCCTTTTTTCCTCTAAAGATTTAAGTCTCTTACCATATCAAGAAGGACTTACTTTGCATGGAGGTCTCATTACACTGATAATATCAGAGTTCTCAGGATATATTTAAGCAAAAAAAACCAAACCCATCAAGTCTCAAACCAACATTTCTGAGGGGGTATCATCAATCAAATGTGACAAAATCTGAGTAATTCAAATTCCTGCCAAACATGGAATGCAATACCACTGATTAGTTTTTTATGAAATTCTCCATGTTCTGATCTGCTGAGGCATGTGCTTGTGCTCCTGCTCTAAAGACATGAGCATCACAGTTGCTATCAGTGAAAAAATGTAGCAGACCTTTCCCTTAAGCCTTTGTTCTTTGGCTTCCTACAAGATCTATATCTTAATTTCCCATTTGTATTACCTATGTTCATAACATTATATTTTTCCCCAATTTTCTACCAGAACATGTGGCATGGATTCATGGTAAATTCTTTACTGTGAGGGTTATGAGGCACTGCAACAGGTTGCCCAGGGAAGTTGTGGATGCCACACCCCTGGAAGGGGTTCAAGGCCAAGTTGCATGGGAGTCTGAGCCACCTGGCCTATTAGAAGGTGTCTCTGCCCATGGCAGGGGGGTTGGAACTAGATGAAGTTTAAGTACCCTTCCAAACCAAACCATTCTATGATTCTGAGATTTAGGAAATTCTAGTGAGTTGCATAGCAAAATGAATACACTTGTTCTGTGATGGTCTGTCTTGGCATCAAGACATGGCTATTCAATGACTTTACTATAAGCAGACACTGAACTAGATGCCTGTAAAAATTCCTAAAATTTGTTCTTCATTAAAGTACACAAAAATCTAAATAGTTCACTGAAATAGAAATGCTTTGCTAGAGAAAGCAAAATTTATGTGTTGCATTTATTTCAAAGTTATTTAATTATACATCTCTTATTTAAAAAAGTATGTAGAGAAGTATTGATCAGAGGACAAAGTTCTCTCAATAAAAGGTTTTGGGCAAGATTTCAAAGTTACTGATTACAGACTACTCAAAAATAGAGCTTACATTTATGAATTTAGGTGTTCAGCATTTTCTGATGGTTATTTTGAGGTGTTTCAAATTAGCTCCTCAATTATTTCTGAAACTATTTCTTATAAGGAGCACAAAAATATGCCCTGAAATTAAAAAATATGTTGCAATTGTTTAATACAGCAATATGTTTTAAATACTTGGTGTAAAAGACAATTTTGAACTCATGGATGTTATTAGCAGATAATTTTTTTGCTAGAATAAAAATAATAATGTAAGTAATATGGTGGTTTTGGACAACCATAGGGAATTAGAACTCCAAATAAGTCACTCTCCTTTCCCCCCATTACCTGCACCCTCATTCTCTCCAATAATGAAGGGGCAATATGGAGAGATATAGGTTAAAATAGCAATTTACTAAGGGAAACTGCAAAGATACAGAGGAAATAGTTCAAATCAACCGAGGCAAAAAGAGTTACCTGGTAACCCACTCTCTGCCCCATGCCCAGTCCTGGAACATGAGGCTGATAGCACAAAGAAACAAAACGTAGCAAAGTTCTGTGATTTAAATACTCTCCGCAGCAAAACAAAAGAAAAACCTGGAAGGTCATTTTGTTTGAAAAAGAGATGGCGTTACCACAATACTGCCTTGCTGTGGCAGTGGGGGGCTGTGGCATATAGTTTGCCTAGTTTATTTTGTCTCTTTCTCTGTGTCTCTCCCACACTCTCTCCATCTCTCTTTCAGGCTCTCTCTGGTGGCCAGGTGGCCGTGGTGGCAGCATGAACAGAAGTGGCAGCTGCTACAATGCCCCCAGAAACAGTAAGGGCAGTGAAATTCGGGAAGCAGCTCCAACCTGCAGCCTGGGCAGCTGCAACCCACAGCCTGGTTTCCAAAAGCAGTGACGTGTTTTCTGGGGATTCAGGGCAGCCCCTTCTTTGGCTGAGACTCATGAAGAGACCCCAACTTCTGGCAAAGTAGCTCTCTTTCCCTTGCTGGGGAGATGACAATGGTGGTGCTTCTGCTCCTGCTCTCTGGCTTTAAAAGGGGCCCATCCTCTTCCTTCTGCACCTCAGGCTAGGAAAAGATAGCTGTGCCTCCTGTGCTTAAAGAGGCAGTCCATCAAAAATGACAAAAAGACAGAATACATAATTGGTCACATCCACCCAATGCTAAACCTCTCCTCCTTTCCTGTAGCAGTTGGGCAGGGTCCCCACTTGTGGGGGGGCAAACAGGAACCTTTATTGAAGTTACAACATACAATATATAGGTTCAGTAAGTAAATATTCATCTCAGGGGCTGGTTTTATGCTAAATATGGAAGGAGATATTACATCTAGGAGATTACATTATGGTTGCTATGGAGGGTATCCAAGAATGTAAGGCCAGTTTATATCTAATGAACACGAGACAGAAGAAACAAAGGGATTGATAAGGAGAGTTTCTATCCAGCCTAATGAATACACAAAAACCCACAAATCTTGTCAAATGCAGGTGGCTTGGAGATGTTTGCAGCAGCAGATGTCTGCAGACTTGATTGAGTCTCATCAGCCAGGGAGGCTCCTTCAACATTCTCCCAATACACTTTCCCAAGGCCTCCTTGACTTTCCAGACAGGTTTCTTGAAACTGAGTTATTTTCAAATCCCACACTTTCCCTGTAACTAGGACAATTAATTATGCAGAATCCCCTCTTAATGTTTTAAATGTTCAGTGTGATGAAGGAAGCAACTATGTATGTCAGTGTTGCCATTTTCCCCAATTCTAGAATCTTACAGAAAAATATCACACTAACTGAGCTATTTTAAAAACTCTTTTACACTAGATTTGCATTAGACTTTCAAAACCTCAAATTTGTTTAAATAAATTTGGGTTTCTTCACATTCCTTGTTTCAGAAGAAAGTACCTAGCCAATTTGCCATGAAGACATATTTAGCTTAGAACTTAATGGTGACCTCATTAAATGAACAGCTTTATTAGTTCTTGCAGCTGAACAAAACTTTCACAATGACATTCTCAACTTTTTTATAGATCTCTAGAGGGGATCAATTCAATGTGGCTCACCCCAGATGGGTCTAGGTTCATCAGCTCCTCCCTATCATCCCATTTTTAAATGAAGATCCTCAAGCAAGTCCTCTTTCCTTAACATATACATCGACTTCTTTGTATATTCCCAAATCCAAGGTTTTGAGTTTCCAGAGTAGCATAGTGTGAGACTCTGAATCAGTAAAAGTATTATTTAATTACTGGGTCAGAACTAACTCATGTGTGTGTGGGGAGGGGAAGGGTGGCCTCAGAACTCACGTGGCAGGGCTCACATATAGCAGCTGTCAGTCAAAAGGGGAGCCTAGGATCTGCCCACACCATGGCTCCTGGAACTCCTAACCCAGCCTTTGCTTGGCTACCCCACTCTGACCTGGAGGCACTGAGCGGTCAGTGAGCCATCCCACCTCGGAGAAGTGACCATGGTGGCCAAAGTACATAAATACAGGAGCACAGGGGCTCCATCTCGCCTTTCTTCTCCAGCCAGTCAGTGCCACGTGGAGCCAGACTTCCATAAGACTCTTTGATGGTAGATATTTAATAATATGTTTCTTCTCTTGATCTGTTTTATCTATCTTTACTCATTTTCCTTCTTTTAATTGATTTCTTTTCTTACTCTTTTCTTACTTTATATTTTGAGTAACTTAAAACCAGTGGATTGGATTTTGCTAAGTTTTGTGGGTTGGTATGTGCTAGGTCAGTGCTTTGTGGAATGCTCTACTTGGTTGCATGTTACCCCTTTTAAACTTTTGCTGTGAACCTTACTTCTTCCTAAAATTGGAAGTGCCTCCTGAGAAAAGTGTTTAGCTTCTCTTTAGGCTGTCTCAAGGTATTAAGAATCAAAGGCTTTGAAAAGTTTATTGGGTGAAACTTTAGGAGTCTTGTATATTTTTTAAAAGTAATACTCGCAGTTAAGCTTATGACTTCAGGACTGGGGTTTACACATAGCAACAAAGCTCTCTGATCTCCTCCTTCTTACACCTCTGCTGGAATATAGCTTCACTCCCTATGGAAATCTCTTTAACTAGATATTACAAAACTAAAATATAAAAGCTTTTTCATACATCTATTCTAATGGGTGAATACATAGAAACAGTTTTTATTTGTCAACATGTAAGCCTATTCTAAAAGAATAAATAAGAGAAGTCAGAATTATCTGATACGCAGCCTTCGTCATTCTGAACCCTTACCTGTCTGTCCCTTTCTTTACTTCAGCTGTTTATAGATTTTGGGCATTCAAGGAGAAGATTTATGTCTTATCAAGCATTTGCTGCAAACAGGAAACAGAAACATAAATCTTTGTATGGTTCTGTGGATATTATCTCAGAAGAGTCAATAATACAGACAGGTTATTTGAAGACTTCTACAAATAAAATAAGTTTTTCTGCAATACTGTCTTACCTTGATTATCACATAGACTCCTTTTTTCCAGAAATCAGTTTCCTGTCACTTGAATGGAACATGACCCATACTTAGAAAAAAGTAATAAGCCAAAACTGTATAAATCTAATAAAATCTCTTTTCTTAGTTAAAAAGCACACAGTGCATGTCACCATTTAATAATGGATAATGATAAAGCTGAATATTCTGTCTGAAACCTCATGAACAACAGACTAAACAACTTTAACATCAAGCCTAACCTATCTTTATCTTGCTTTAAAAAAAATATACACAGTGAGATAAATGGACCAGAAACTATGTTTTCTTTGGAGTTTTATTGTCTTGAAATTTACTGGGAAAAATATTTAATTTTGTAGTCCTTCTAATATTGGCCAAATAAACAAGAGGCTAAATTCACAGAATAGGAACAGAGTTGATCAGTCCTTATTGGCATTCACAGCTGTGAAATCTTAACCCTATCTATGAATACTGGAGTCTAAGCCAGGTATTTCTTAACCAATTGATTAATGCATTTGTTGATGGGTCTCTCTCAGCCTTGTCAAACATTCAGTGGTCTATTAGAGAACAGACTGGAGTATACATTTCTTTACTTGCCTTAAAATATTTCCAAAAACTAAGGTAGAGAAATATTCTCTGTGGATTTATGCAAAGTGGAAAAGCTCTGGCAGAACACAATGACACCAAATAAATTTTTGTTTTGAAAGGTGGGAGGCTGAGCTGGGTCTCTGAGATGGTGAATGAGGTCTCTTAGAATGGACCTACTAGTCAAAGATCACCTCCTCCTGTGGAACTTCTGAGAGAAGTACCTCACCATAATTTTAAAATTCCAGCCATAGCCAGATTCTGGGGCATACATCTTGTGCTTGTATTCTCCTATACATCATTTATTACATACCATCTCTTACTTTCAAGGGTAACATATTTTAAAGATTTATTAAATGAGGTACAGTCTCTCAATACAAGCTATTAGCCATGGAAAATGGCTGCGCTTAGGTAGGCAGTAATGCGGCTGACTGTATATACAAATTCATAGTAATATTTGAGCAATAAGGAATACAATTATGGCAGCCTGCAATTTGCTATAATTAGCAATGCTTTTGCTCAATTAAAAAAGGTGTAGACTTCTTAGTGACTACAAGTTACGAGGGCCATGGCTTTGTATTCCAGCTGAGAGATGGCATTTCCAGAAGGGAATGTTGTCTCCTGCCATGCTGGAATAGTCTTCTATCAGCAGTTTTATAGAGATAAGAGTGACACCTAGTGAATCATTAACACTTTCATCATTTTTTCTGGGTTGAGAATGATGAAGGACCCCTTATTAGCCCCTCAGCAAATACTAATCCTGCTAAAGATCCGATGAAATTTCAGCCTTAAATAGTTTAACAGTATTACACTACAAGATTAAATAATTATATTAAGTGTGCCTGATTTGTCTAACTCTTTGATTTTGATAATGCATCTGGTATGAGGGTACAATACAAGGCTTCTCCAACAAAATACAAGCTCTTCATTCCCTTTCAATAACATTATGATGTAAAGAAAGTGCAAGACCTGAATTCTTTTCTTTTTCACATTGTTTTCACCTTACTGAACAATTTAAAAACAAATTCCTTGGGACATGTTAATATTTCTGTTATCTTTACTTTCATGAAACTATAATCAACACATTCTAACCACAGAAGAGAATGAAAGAGATATTTCTGATTATTTAGAAATTATTCCTTGGTAAGATGGGATGAAAAGCAACTGCAGTTCTTTCATTTTAACAGGCTTTGCATACCATTTCATGAGTCTAGCAGTGCTTTAAGGTTTAAATGAACACAATGTGCCTTCACTATCTATTACTTTGGCATCATAAGAAAGTGTTGGCACTGAAATAGTTTTTGCTGTAATATGCTTTCCTTTATCTATTTCCTGTTCAAATAAAACAAGGTAGTCAAAATCTATAAGCAAGCCAGAATTGAGACCTGTAGTTTTCATATCTACTGATATTTAGCACTCAAAGATGGGTGGATTTTATTGAAAAAGAAAAAAAAAATCTCTTTTTCCAAAGTAATAAAGATGTCTAACAAGTCACAATGGAACACAGAATAACTTTATTAATTCACTCTATAAAGAAAGTAAATTTTCCAGGTTTTGAAATAAAAGGCATGTTTTAGCTGTGGTTTTGTGAAGACTGCCACTTAAAAATATATTACAGTTATCAGAATAAAGTACTACAGTCTTCCAGGAGAGCTGTGTTCATCTTACAGTGATGTTGTCATTGCATGCCAAGTTCAGTATAAGCATTAGATTTCCACAGAGTACCAGATACCAGCAGGAAACTCCACCTATTGTAAAGCAGAGCTTGCAAGCAGGAGATAGCTGCGTTACACAAATTAAAAATTAGCTATCACTTAAGATCACTGATTTAGTTTTATTAAAATTCATTATATGCTCGCTGGAATAATATCTGCATGAAATTTTCAAGATCCATAGAGACGAAAAAGATGGATAGATATGTTTGAACTTTACTAAAAGCAAAGCAGGAAACTTTCTTAGGAAACAATTTTTGGGATCCTGCATTCTGTCAGTTGCATGCCCAGACAATCTTAGGTATTGGCGAGAGCTCTCCTTTTGACACTGTTGGAAAAGTGGGAGAACTTGCGTGTTGGGGAGACAGCAGTGCATCACTGCCTTTATTCCACCTCAAACACTGGTGATACTCGATCTTCATTTACAAAGTGAGAGCCTCTTGTCCCGAAAGTAGTGAGGACCTTAATATCCTTCAGAGGGCAAAAAGAGATTCTTACTGCCCTTGCCTTCCTGTTCCAGATCTACGTGTGGTCAGTGGCAGAGTGAAAGATAGTTGAACTCATTCTGTCCAGCATCAGTAAGGAAGGACTTAATGACAGGACTTTAAAACTCTAATTTGTTTTCCCAAAGATCCTATCTTGTATACTCATATTTCCCCAAATATTAAGCTGGTCTTGAATGTTTCTATATAAATACAATTTGCAAAAATTCTGTAGCACATGGTAATTGTGTGTGAATATAGCTGACTTGGATATTCCCATCAGTCAATCTCTGAGCACTGAAGAGTATGTAACCTCTGACACAGCATTATGCAAATCCTGCTAATTCGCTGTTTCAACAGTCCTGCTTCCTGTCTCTCCAGTATTACCGGGGAGTTTAGACTTGTCCATGAGGAGATCAGTCACATGTCTGGGAAGTGTTTGACTCTTCATGTTGGAATAGTCCCAGTCATGATAGTTTAAATACAATAGAAGCTGTGTCTGAAATTCTGCACAATTCTAGTAGTTAGGTAGGACAGAGGTAGACACTTTTATGCTATGCAATTTTGGAACCCAAAATCTGTTCCTGAAGGTAGAGACAACTGTTATGTGAAATACCAAGCAGTATTAACTGTTTTCTCTTTAATAGTTCTATATTCATAAGCTCCATAGCATCTCTTATATTTTTTGATGCCTAGCTATTCTTTCTACATAATAATTTGACAGAAGTGGTTCTTCTCTGAAATTCTTGTCATCTAAAGTATTTGATTTCTTCTAACACTTCTGCAGAGAGAAATTTCTCAGTTTAAGTTTGCCTAAATACATGACGAAAGATAAAATTTAAATTTTGATTTTGTGTGGACTTACTAAATCTCTCCTTAAAGTAATTTCAACATTTATTTATTCATATTCCCAGAATTCTTAGATGGTAGCCAAGTATTATAATCCTTTGTTTAGTTTAAAAAGTTTGCTGCTATCAAACAAGTTAGTTACTCACCCCAGAAGCTTTACAGACTTATGAATATAATCTGGACACCTTCAGTTGCAGCCAGGGTTTTTACTTAAATATTATCTCCACTTTTTTGGTGGGAGATAATTAAAAAAACCTAAACCAAACCAAAACCAAAAAAACAAAGAACTCAACAAAAAAACCCCCACAAAACAACAACAACCCCCCCCAAAAAAACCCCAAAACCACAAAAAGAACCCCCCGAAAAAAAACAAACAAACAAAAAACCCAACAACAACAACAAAAACCAAAACAAACAAACAAAAAAACAAAAAAACAAACAAACAAACAAACCTACCCAAAAATAAAGTCAAATCTAGAAGGAGTAAGAAAATATATGAATATCTGGTAATATTTTCTCAGCTGTATTTCATATTGCTGAAGAAAGTAAATCAGATGGTAAAGTAAAACAAAAGTTTTCCTATCAAACTACAGGGCAAGTCCAGAAGGTCTTGTATTGTTACTGATTTTATTAAGAAATACTGGGGGACACGTCTGCAGATATCACCAGATCATGCTGAGGACCTTATGTCCAAGGTGTATGTGTTTCAGGATGCTTTGCTTTGGACTGGCTGCAGCCTAGTCTCATGCACTGAGCATTGTCACACATTGGAGTGATTTAGATGTAATTTGGGAATGCATCTTTTGGCTTCTATAACCCAAACTAACTCAGTTTGTTTGCTCTGAGTCATCCACGCAATAAGGACCAAAGCCCAGTAACTGGAAGTATCCAGGATATTTGTTTTAGTGTGCTCCAGATTAAAATGTAGATGCTGAAGGGGACATATTCTTTTTATTTCTTGTACTGTATCTGGATTGCTTTGTAATAGCCTGACCTAGGAACTGGAAGATATTTTGGGAATTCCTTGTTCCCTCTCCACTCTTTCTCCACTGGCTGTGAGAAAGACAGCTCTGGGATTTTGAGCAGCAAATTGTATCCCTCTCTCACCCTTCTGCACTAGTATCTCTGAACTTCACAGAACCTGCATCCTAAATTCTCTCCAAAGGGAGAAGCTGCAAATTTAGATTGTATCTGGAAGTTACATAGGCAGCTATTAAATGCTGGTCAAAACAACAATTACCAAAAAAATGCAACTAAATGAAGCCAAATATTTAACTAATATCTCCAATATTTGATAAATGTGTTGGATTAAAAGCATTTGCTACCCTAAAAGAACTGAAACAAAACCAAACAAACCAAAAGAGACAAACAAACAAACACCCCTCCAAAAAAAAAGTCCCAACCCCACCAAACCAAATCAAATCAAAAACAAAAGCAAAAACAAAAAAATCAAACAAAACAAAAACAACAAAACACCCTCTGCCCAAAATCACCATTTTTATCTCTGGTGATCTGTAGATTTTAAATATATATATATATGGGAATAGGTAACACAATGTATGCAATACAACAATAAAAAAAAAAATAAATCAGGGCTTATTCCAGTCTGGTATTGAATACAGTTATAGATAATTTTGTATTGCTCTGATTTTTCTGATTTTACAATTACTTGAAAATAAATATTTAAAATAGATATGTACATATGAATACAAATTACTGGAAAATTACAACTTTAGTTTTAAATACTCTATCATAGAAAATTAAAGTTTTGTGAGTAATATTACAGTATCTTAGATAATATTATTAAAATAAAATTAATTTAGATGGCAAGCAGTAACATTCTTTATTTACATAGGCCTTGTTATTTCTCTTCATATCATGTCATATTCATGTCTAAATGTTCTATATTTCTGCTATGCTTTTCACATGAAAGGTACTTTAAAAACTTTTAGGAAAATAAACTGAGGAGAAATTTGCTGATCCTCCTGACTCTGGCTTATCAGTCTCATTGACACTATGCAAAGTGAAACGACTTATTATGACAACTTGTATTGTCACAGGCATTACAGAGAAAAAAAATTCAGGATGCTTCATAGCAAGACACCCAAAACCCCCTGTTTGTAATCAGTAAAAGCAAAATGGAAAATGCAAAATGAAAAACAAACAAAAACAACAACCCAAACCTCCGACTGTTAACACAAGTCGTATTCAGAAAAAGGACAATTTTTTCTTATGAAGGAACAAATGAAAAGTTGATGAAGGCATTGTGAAACAGTGAACCCCTGTTCTGAGCACAGTATGCATCTGAGTTGTAGCGCTAGGCACACACTTAAAAGGCAAACAAAATGTCTCTACTTCTGTGATCCGAGGACTAGGGAATTGAGGGATCTCTGGGCTTTAATGACATCCATGGAGAACAGTCTGGATGGCTATCTCCTAGGAATGCACATGGGCATACAACATGAAGCAAGCATAAGGAGCTTGAGGTTTCCTCCAGCCATATTTCCCCCTCCTATCAGACACTAATACCCAGACCATTAATGAGGGGAGCAAGTGGGGCATTTTTTGTTACCATGTAAAGAAAATAAGACAGTGGCATATTCATTCAGTACTTTTATTTCTCCTAGAACAGACAAGGGTTAAACAACATGGGAAATTTCTGCAATAAAGAGATCTCCCGGATTTTAAAATTATTCTCTTTGCATAGGTTAACGGTGATGCTTCATCTCTGTTTAAGAGGGCTAAGAAACTGTAAACTGAGTAAGAGCCTAGAATTCAACTCTTCTTTGTACTTTTTCCTTTTGTTAACCTGGTATAAAATGGCATAATGCTAGTCTTAGCTAGGTCTAGGGTGTGGGTTCTTCACTCTATCAACTAATGGTAGTGGGTTAAATTATATAATTTTGTCCTGGGTAGTAAAATCCTTTTGAAGACTTTTAGAAAAAGTAAAGGCTAATCAAGTAAAACAATGATCTAAAGTTGTATAGAAAAAATAACAGAAAAGCATATGGCATAAAAAAACGAGTCAACAAACCTCCATGTTGGTCTTCCAGTATTAACTCTACTGTCTATAGAGGCTATATGGGGCTAAGTCTGAGAAAGTCTGTAGTATTAATTTTGATAGGAACTTGCCCAACTCAGACTCCAGAAGTCTTGCCTAATTCATCTAGAGAAAGTTCTGCTCTTTGGAGGTAGGCTTAGGAAGAGGTTAAAGAAAATGGATAATCACAATCCGTATTTATATAGCTCCTTAAGTTTACTAAGGACTGTACAATGTGTTGTTATGACAGCCTTTGGTCAGGAAATCTTACAGTTAAACAGCATGAGCCTGAAACAATACGTTCAATTATGCAAATAAACATAGAGTGCCTCAAAGGGGCAGATGGTGTGAATCAGCCAAGTCTTACACACTTAAGTGGTACCCAGGCAATTTACAGGAGTTAAAAATTCTTTCCTGAGATCCATTCAGATCCATTTATGGCAGAACATCTGCAACTACAGTTGTTTTGTGAGACAGGGATGAGAAGCCACTGGGAGAATGCTGCCCAGGCACCCAATGAAGAACAAAAGAAATCATTAAAAGCAAAGGAAACAGAGTTCACATAGCAGAGAGGAGAAACATAGTGGGTTTAGGGATGTAGTTACAGTGATGCTTAGTAACTTTAGATGAGCTAATACATCACAGATTTCTTCCCAAGTGGTAGTCTCTTTCAGAATCTTTTAGAAGCAAAATAAACTGTCATATTTTGTACAGTAAATCTTGTTTGGTTTTGTTTTCCTAGAATGTATACAAACTTTCATCTTCAAATGGCAGATGACTTACTGCAAGCAAAATTAATAATAAACATAGTAAATGACCAGACCTTTTGAAAAATTAAAACTTCTTGGACATGAGAATGATCTTTCTTTTTCTCTACGGAGAAGCTCCCTACTATGTACTAATGCTAGAAAGCACCCCAGTGGTTCACATATGTACCTCTGGGTGTGAGTCCCTCATTTTCTCACCTGTACTGTTGGTCAACTGGCTGGAATGATGCCCATGGAGCCTGGCAAGGAGGAAACCCTGTCCGGTGCAGGGAGGAGGAAATGGTGTTGGGGCCACTTCTGGTAACACCAGGGTTTGACTAGTGCTGATGACACTGTAAAGTTTCTCTCTGCTGTTAAAAAAATTTTGGGCTTCCTTTATAACTCCTTTTCAGGCTGACTTTCTGTTTCAAAAGCTTCTTGATAATTCCCTGATTACTTTTTAATCTGTTTTGTGATTATTTTGGTCTTCAGGATAACCTGTTTTGAGCAAACAACCCCCACTTCCAGTTCGACATATTTCATTCACACACAGCGATATTCCCTTGTTGCCAGGCACTGCTATCCACATAATTTTTGCAGGCATAGGCTATACGAGGATCCCCACAGACTGTCCAGAAGACATCTCAGAATAATTCATAATTATCTGAATATGAGCTCCCAGTGCAAGGCAAGAACAAGAGTGCTCAGCAAAATCTTAAATTTATAGGCAGTTACCAACTTGGAGAAGTTCTTTTGCTTTTGGAGTAGTCTAGAAATCTGTGTTCAGCTCTACACTGCATCACAAATTCAAGAAAAGTGATGAAAAAACTATTGTGTGTTCAGATCTCAACCACAAGAATGACAATTGCATTGAAATACATGACCTGAATGTAGAGACATCTGCAATCTGTCTGCTTAGAGAAGACTGATCGCAAAGTTTAAAGATATGTACAGAGGAAAAAGGAAAATCTAGGAAATAAAGTCTTCAGCAGCAAGAAGCTGAAGTTAGACAAGTTGAAATTACAGAAAAGGTAAATATTTCAGGTGAATCTCACAACCCTTTCTCTTTAAACAGTTTTATTCTAAATAACTGCCTTTGTCTTTTATAATCCAATTTTAAGCACCAACGTAAAAGAATATTCTGAGAACTGAGCATTTAAAAAAACCTACAAAGCCCAGAACACTGCATATAAATTTGCATTCCATGTTTTTTCAAATCTTGATCATAAAATTTGGCAGCGTAAGTTTTCTGTGATACAAATATATGCACATAGCAGCTTAAATCAAAGAAACAAAATCATTATCTTGTGAGGTGCAAATTCAGATATTACCGTTAGTAGAGTTGGATGGAAAATGAAAATAAAGTCTGCTCTGATAACATACTACAAAAGAAAAAAAACAAACACTCAAACACCAAACACAACAACAACAAAAAAGTCAAAAACCAAAAACCAAAACCCCCACTGTTAAACAACTTTAGTGACTCCTTTTTCTTATTAAATATGAAAGCTGTTGCACTCAGCAGCGTATCATCCACAGACATTAGAAAAGGAATTCTTAATTAGGTGACTAGAAGTGCAATTACTTTAAGCCTACTACAAAAATCCTTTTAATTGAAGAAAAATTAAATTTTAAAGGAGCTCAGGAGAAAATATAAAGAATTGATAAATAATTGGCATATAGACTGATTTGATTAAAAAGAGATTAACATTAAAGAATTGGAATGACTAGATGAATGTCACTAAATAGAAAATGGAGGTGGCACTAAATACCTGTAGGAAGCAAAAAAGTAGTGGGAGGAAAATAAATGCCTGATTTTTGTTCTGAAATCAGCTCCCTGAAGAAGCTGGCTATAGGCCTGGCTGCCATACAGCCTATATACCTCTTCAAGATCAAGAAACATTATCCCCTTCTCTTTCTGAAACCCCAAAACAAAACAAAAACAAAACAAAAAACAATCCAAAACAAAAACAAAACACAAACCTAAACAACCAAACAAATAAACTTGAAGTTTAAAATTTAAGTTGAAAATAGCACAATAATATAACAATGGTAGTGTTCACTTTTTAGTCAATATTTAGCTCACAATTAAGGGCAATGACAGAGTCTTAGTAAGTATTCATAGAACACCAACTGCTTGGCTATGGAATGGAAGGAAGGGGAATAAGAAAGCATTGAGACTGAACAAAAGTTTAAGTCCTCTGTGCCAGCACATTGTCAGTCAACATATCTCAGAAGTCATAACAACCTAGAGGAGGACCTCTACACCAGTATTTATTTTTATTTTCTCAGGAACCTATATAGAATTCCACCTTCAAATGAATATGTTCCAAATAACTCTGATCTTCAGCTCATCAGAAGTCCTCTCCAATACAAGCATTGTTCTCACAGAATTTTCAGTCTGCACAACAGAGTTCTACATGGTGACAAAATTATTTTATAATCACATGGATCCTGGGAACAGTAGCAGACACTATCAACTTTGAAGTCATACTTTCAGACTCAACTTTCACATGCAAACATCACAGAACATCATTGCATATCTGTTTGGTTCTTTTCTTCTGGGAGAAATTCCTTTCTCTTTTTTGGGCACAGGCACAAATTTGTTCAGGAGTGCGCATAAAAAATAAGCCAGGGATCAATATGGAATTTTTTTTGGAAATAAGGATTAAAATTTGGAGATGGTGAGGGAGAGGAAGGTGTAGAAGAGATACCCTTGGTCATATGAGGAGAGGTAAAGACTAGAGGCCTTCAGCTCACTTTACAAACCTGGCAGGTGAAGTCTATCCCTCCACTTTTCTTTCTGACTCTCTGTCTCTCCCCCTGTAGTGCATGGTATCTGAATGCCCAAGCTAGGGGAGCCTGCTGCCAATAAGTGCCTGGTAGATAATTCTGTCACCTAAAATCATGGGAAAAAACTTTTGACGGAATATTAATATAGAGAAAGTAGAACGTAATTATTTACTGAAATCTTTCTGGTTTCCAAGTATATAGGTAGTATACAAAGTATATAGGTTTTCACACAGTGTAGGATTCTTATAAATTTATAACACAACAATTATCTAATGGGGAGGGGACATCCAGTCCAAGAACCTTTTGCCCCTGGTACCACCTGTCCACTGAAAAGACAGATAAACAAAATTCAGGAATGTGACACAAGCTTTGAGAAACTGTTAGAAACTGCTAGCTACTACCTTGAGTGTGAGAAACTACATAGCTATATAAAACTCCACAACTATATAAAATATTAAAATTTCAAATATATAAAAATCCTAAGGCATCATTCCTCCTTGTGCTGGTTTAGAGTTAAACCAGCGTGAGAAATGAATCCAACTCAGAATGGGATTGCAAGTCAGAATAACAATTTATTAAAAGATCACAAAAATACACTGAAACAGAAAAGGAAATTTGTTTGTGCCACAAAAAACACCAGATGTACAGCCCAGCACAGTGGGGCACAAGCAGAGTGGAGCTCACCAACTCTGTGCTGAGCACCATGTGGCCCCCCCTGAGTTCAAAGTAAAAAGAAAACAAGGTACCTGCTGGTGAAAGTGATGGTTGCAATCTGGTGACAGTCGCAGTCTGCTCGCGGCTCTGGTCCTCCTCTGGAGCTGAAGAGAGCTTCCAGGCCCAAACCCCATCTTATATCCACTTAGGCTCCGCCCAGTCCCTCCCCCAGGGCGGAGACTTACTCTGTGAGATAAACAATGGCCTATTTTTGGCACCCCTGATGGGCCATTAGCAGACATGACCCCTCAGGTGGGTGTGGAGTCAGGAGAATTTCCTTACCTCACAGAAGTTCCAAAACACCCATACTGTAGCCTGAGGGGTGGTCTGTGCCTTAGACAATAGCTGCTAATAGCCTATTGTGAGCAGTTCATGGGAAAAAATGGCATAGAGGCTTTAGAATACACACCCACACAGTGACAAACTGATCCTGGCTACTAAAACCAGGACACTCCTTTAGAGACTTGACAATATTAGTGAAGGCAAAGTGCCATGTGATCAGCTGCTTAAATTAACCAGGCAAAAGGAATAAATTCACAGTTACCTGACTGGAGAAGTAATGCTTTCTTACTTTGACAAAAGTACTGCAGCAAGTTAAACACTCAGGTGGGAAAATTAATGTGCCTCAAGGACAATATTGGCACAACAAATGCCAATAAGCAGATTTGGAAAGAAGAGTGAAGCTAAAAGTGAAACGAGTTTTCCAATAACCTTAACACAGAGAACTATCCCTGCTCCAGTGTATTTCCTCTTTTGAAGGTGAAGCTTACTATATTTATGTGTGGGATTACATGATGCCTGTGACAATGGCAAATCAGACAAGATGCTCTCTTGCAGACTCTGTGAATCCTATACAGAACTCTTTTAGCAGAGGACTGTGAATATAATGGTGGACTTGCTAGAATTAATTTTCTGTATAAACTGTAAAATAGTACCAAATTAAAGTTGGGGAAATGCATTTGCTTACTACATTAAAAATACAGCTGGATAAAACAGCTCTGGGAGCTATCCACTCTATATATTGGAGTATCCAAATGTATTGAATAAATAGGAGTAATCCATTTTTCAAGATTCATTTTTGCTCAAATAAAATGTCTTCAGTTAGAAAAAGTTGCTCCTTTGCATTTCATATCAATCTCTATTTTAATGTGTGTTTTTATTGTGATGCTTGTACTTTGTTCTTGAATACAACACAGTTCACTTGACCTTGCCAAAATGAACTGTTAATCAGTTTCTCCCTCTTTTTTTGCATCTTTCCCTTCAGGTCAAAGGTTAAACTTATGGAAATCTTATTGAGGCATGAGTTGTTGAAAGAAAAGAATTGGCTTTTCTCTGGAGCAAGGACCCTAAAATCTGACACAGATATGAGTCAGTATAGTTGTAAAAATATAAACTGTATGACATTTAATTCTAATTGTTCTTGATAGAAAATGAATGTAAAAAGATTAGATTTAATATAGCATTTTGGTGACTTATACAAATTATGCATAAGTAGGGATGTGGGATTCTGTTATGAAAAAGGGTAATAGCAGAAAAAAGTGATATAACTTGAGGTGCTGCCGGCTAAAAAGAAAATAATAATAATGTGTTAAATAGGATTTATGAAAATCAGATTATAAAGCTTTCAAGTTAGGCAGCTTTCCAGAGGTGCAAAAAATAATGTCCCTCTTTATGTCCAAGAGTCCATTTACTGACTCTTGTAGGAAATGTCCCATTTTGCTGCCCAGCTCAACTAATTACTTTGAAGTTAAAGGAACAGATTAGTGGAAAATAATCATTGTAATGCCTACTAGCTTGCTTGAGCTTTGGTAGAGATGCAAAATATCCATCAATAGGGAATAAAGTACATCATCATAGCACAAAAATTCTTTCTGAAATCACTGAAATAATAAAACAATAGTAGTAATGTAATGTTGTTTGGGGTCCTGATAAAACATATATCATTTCAAATAGCTAAGAATTAAAGACTGTAATTTTTCATAGTCAAGGGTTAGACATAATGGCGTATCAGCATCTCTGAGGATTAGTGCTGCCATGCCTCTAAGAAGAATCCGAGTCCCTGAATTAAGTGCCCAGGACATTTAAAGCAAAGAGAATCAGGAGAACTGAATTCTGGAAAACGGTGGTCCACAAATCTCACACTCTGAAAGGGAAGCCGCCCAGAGTAAAACACTGGGAAATGCTAACTGTGGTTGAAATCTTACCTTTCACAACTGAGGCAGAACCAATGTAAAATGCTAGTTCCTGATGGGGATCTTTGCTTTTCCACCTCACATTTTCATTCTTTGCTCTTCAGTGGCAGTGTTTCAAACAGTAATGGGGGTACAAGACAATAGTTTGAAATTACTTTTTTTCTGGTCTTACTTCAGCTATTTGAAAGTTGGCATACAGTCCAAGGCAGATGACTAGAATACCTCTAAATCCAAGGCAGAAGAATAGCTTTTTCTTTCCACCTGGCTTAGTCACTATCTTGCAGATAACCAACATTCTGCTGAGGAAGGCCTCCAGCAACTAGACCTAACTTGAATGCCAATCCTGTTTTGAGCTGGACATCCAACTAGTTGACTTCTGCAGGTCCTTTTTGACCTAAATTACCATTTGAATCTATGACCCTAGGATGGGACAGCCCACATATCCTCAAGAGAGGGTTCTGGATAGAACCTCTGGAATGGCTTAGTTCAGTTCTACTCAAAGTTAGTCAAGAGAATGTCTTAAGCTAAACATTTACATGGTGAAAATAATGAAATCAGATGTAGTCTGAGGCCTCGCAAAAGACTAAGTAATGCCATCTGATTAATAGCAAGCTCTCTGTACCCAGGAAGCAAAAGAGAATGGAGGAAAGAAAGAGCACAGCCTGCAGATTCAGGGATGGAGAAGGGAAACCAATTACTTTTGCTCTTGGAAGGGGCTCCTCTCATCTCTCCGAAAGCTACTGCCAGGGCATATCTGCTGACTGTTCCCTCAGTTGTGGGAACAGTCAGCTTGGTTTTCCATGACTCAAAATATCTATGGTTATTTGCCATGCATAGTTTCTACAGCCACAACCACTGCCTTTGTCTGCTCTGAGCTGGTCACACTAAAATTAAGTCAACCCTTAACAACAACGTAAGATCTATTTTGCTTTGTTGAAGTTGGGTCAAGATAAAGGAAGTATGTAAATTCGCTCACTAAAACACAGATGGATGGCTCTAAGACCAAAATCTGACTTGTCCTGCAGACAGGCTTAAATGTGGGAAAGGACAAAGGTACATGCTGTTTCTACTCTGCCGTAGCACAATTCAAGCCAAACTGTGTAAGAATGATAGAAAGCCAGACTTCTTCTCCAGGGTGGGTTGTGATGAGGCTTTACCTCTGGGCAATGTAGGCTTGTTTTGAGACCCCTGTCTGAGAATAACTTTTGTAAGAACTGTGACAATTTTTTCAGTCTCAGCCCAGTTCCTTTGTCTGCAGCCTAAATCCTAAGCTCTGCTGGAGTGAGGGATTGAATCCAGTTTTTTGGTTCAAATGCAAAACCTTTCAGTGCTGAGAGCAAGCAATGGGACATTTGTGGTGTCCATGAGCTCTACTGACAGCCTACCTACATTGAGTGTGCTTGCTATGTGTTGCTCTGTCTCTGTCACATGTGGATGCAAAAATAGTCATGCCTGCAGCATTTGCAAAATCCTGAATATACACCTACGTCTCCAAATACAGTGCTATCTAGAGAGCAATCTTTGTTGCCTCAAATTGTCCTTTTGAAGGGGATGCTGATGAACTCTTAAAGTCTTAAAATAGGTCTGGTCAAGTCACAAGAGGGTTCTGTGGTTATGGGTCCTTTCCATGGTTTTTCCAAAACTCAGTCTGCAAATGTCAAGGGGAATATAAGCTATAATTATTCCAGAAGGACAATTACAGTGATGACATAAAAGCTCTAAATACTCAGAGCGTCTTTCTTATTTATTTATCTGCAGAGGTCACTTACTCGCAGGACAAACACAATTCTGAAGTAGTAGCTTAGTGGCTTAGTAAAAATGGAGATTTTTGTGAAGTCTGGGTCATGAGTGCTGTATTAATAACTTAGAGTTTGAACTAGCACTTTGCCTTTTTTTCTTTTTTAATCATTCTAATGACATTTCAAACTTTTTATTCTTCTTTGTAATAGTTTGATGACACTTTCTTGAGTGTTTCTGCATTAGCTTTTGTAGATTCTCCCTCATTACTCCCTACAGATTTGTAATGGTTTGTGACATTAACTTTGCATCCCTTGGGTTTGTTTCTTCTTATACATTCTGATATTTGCTTACCTTGTGCAAATAACTCTGCTATTTACCTTGAAAACTCTTCATGCTAAATTAAAATGGCCTGCTGATTCTTTATTTCACATTAAAAGCTTTTGAGGGAATTATCACCTGGGCTAGAAAAAGCAGTGAAGTTAACATAAAAGTAAACCCAAACCTTTCCAGAAGTTAAGGGAAACTTATTTTGGTTTTGAGTTTTTATTTATTTGTCATTTAGATACATTTGCAGTGCTTTCTGCTTTTAGCAAAGAGACATGAGCAAACATACAATAAGAAATGGTTCTGTTACTGAATTTTCTGAGTTTATTAATCCAGGAAAAATAGAAACACAGGATAATGTCTGTTCTTGCAAGGCATCCAGAAGAATCTGCTTGACAAAGTTATTTTTTATGTTTACTTTCTTTTAAGCATAAAGAATCAGAATATTAGGTATTCCATAGACTCTCCTGAGCTTTTGAAATTTAGCATCTATATATGATAACTTCACTTTATTTATTTATTCTACTCAGGATACAAAAGTACATGTTCCTTGCAGGTTCTAAGTGCTCAGACATCTGTTTCAGTTATGTATTTCTACTTGTATGCAGTGTTTTTATATACGTATATTCTGCCGCAGCAATAGTAATTAAGAAGACAAATTTTGAAGTTGTATAAAAAATAAGATGAACATTATGGGATCATAATCTTAAAGGTACTGCTTTTTTGACTAATTTTTTTTTCTTTCTTCTGCTTTTTTCTTTTCTAATTTTAACTTAATCCATAATCTGATCTGGTTTACTCTATGGGGCCCTGAGGGCACAACCAGTCCTGATGATCCCACCCAGGCCTTGCAGTCCCTGCACATTACCATTCAAACAAGAGACATTACATTGACAAGAAGGAGAAGTGCAACCAGTTACAAGGGTCATATAACCAGTACATTACTGAAAACACTTTTTTAAAATAATTTACATTTATTTATAATCTTTCAGCATGACTGCTTTCCATCAGTTTGTATTATCACTGAAACTGGCTCTGATAAATGACAGGTGGATAAAAGGAAAAAGTGTAGTGTCATAAAAGAAAATATTATTGGATAATGAAAATATAAGTTCTTATTAACTGGTGACAAGAAAAAGAAATATGCGGGTTTCTTTATTTATTTTATATTTGAATTGGTTGAAGTGTTTTCTATCGTTCTGCAGACAGGGAAGGAAGAGAGCAAAAACAGACACCAGGATGAGATTTATGTGATGCAATTATTTCCAAAATAACTGTGACTGAAATGGAATAACAAGAAGATAGGCTAGTTTTACTGTAAAGAAAATTAAGACAACTTGAAAATGAAAGAGGGGTCTTTGGTGCCTGCCGAAAGCTTAAGGGCTTTGTTATTCTCTCTTGGGCTAAGCTTCTGCTTTTCATTCTAAATTAATATTTCTTTTGTTGTGCTTTGCTTTAAAGATATCTGGCTACATTGTTTTGTCCACACCCTCACTGAGCAGCCTTTATTGATCATTCAGGAGGCTGTTTGGCTCCCTCTCCCACTGAACATGTGAATTTTTAAGCTTTTTGAGTCTCAATAAAGTCCAATTACTGAGTCTGTCATCAGACTTTTAAATATGATGTCTTAAAGGTTCTCTGTTTAACATCAGTCTTGAGGACTAGGAATTTCTAATCTGACTGCCAAGTCCTAGGATTAATGCCTCTCTTCCAGACATATACCCTGAGGATACTCATTTTCCAAAAGTCCAAGCATGCAATTACTATGATTTACAATAAACCTCTACAAGGATACAGAGTAATTGAAGCCCATGAAAACCAAGGGTCTCTACAATTTTTACTACTATTTTCACAATTACAGACGGAACAAAAATACATTAGAATTGTATGGGGCTTTGTCAAGAAGTTTTCTGAGATGTATAAGATCATCCTCTTCAGCTATGTCTTGCTCTTCCCTTATTTCCCCATCTTGTTATCAGTGACCTAGTCTCTCTGAAGTGGCTAGTGAAACCTCTTTCCTTTCATATCAGTTTTTCAGATGAGTTTGCTTAATCCCAACAGCTGATCAAAATGTATAATAGCTTTATCTTCATTGATTCCTTCTTTTCCATTTTGACTGTATAGCCTTTGCAGACTTATTAAAAATGCATGAATGAATCTCAGAAGTTCACTCATGTGATTCTGATTTATCCACATGAAATACACATGCTATCCTATTATTTATCTGTACCTCCCTCACAGGGAGAGTATCCTGGGAAAGGTGTTAAACCTTTGAGAACAGATAATAAACAAATCAAGGTCAGAAAGATAAATGTCAATGTTATACTGAAAGGTTAAATTATAAACTATCACACTTTATATGACATTAAAAAATACAAAGACCTCCCTTTCTCTCTTTGTACTGTGAAAGTGAGCAGAAAAAAATCCTTCTACAGAGGTCAAGATTATTTCTTATTGGTGATGATCAATGAAACAGTGAATGAAAGCTTTTCACTGTATTTAATACAACATAAAAAAAGTTAACAAACATGGAAGAAAGACTTTGGAAGAGATCAAGAGAGAAACATTCTAAATCAGATTGCCATCACTAATGAATTAAATACTGGTCTTGACTGATATCCTCCAATGCAGTTCTGTTGAAGTACAAGACTTTTAAGGAATCAATTACCCACACAGTGACCATCAGCTGAGAAAAAGGGAAGTTCATTTCTACCTACTGAACAAATCACTGATTTTCTAGTTGTGAGCTTGGATTTTTTTTTCCATATCCTGGCTCCACAGAAGAAAGTGAGTGTTACTAGTATCTTAGCTGCAAATAGGATTTCTCACCTAAATGCCAGAAATTTAGTGGGACAAAATCTAATATTTTGGAATAAAGGGAAAGTAACATTATACAGGACATCCAGTGGGTCTCAGATGTCTTCCATCTTGCAAGATGGGTAAAAAGTGTTCCTTCTTTGACATGTAAGCAAGAGTAGTTTCACAGGGACTTGTTCCAGCGTTAGCAATTTTTATGAAGAAGAACTGGGATACACAGTTCCTAAGGGAGGAAAAGATTCTTTCCTGTCAGTCACCTAGGAATGTGTATGAGGGGACATGGACCATGAAGTGGGTGAACTCCAGCCTGTGATGAGCTGCTACAAGAGAAAGAGAAAAAGTAAACAAGAGTAGGCAGTTTCTTACTAGTGGTTCTGATATGGCTTGTCAAAATAAAGCCCCAGCAGTACTTCTTTCACGAATCACATTGAGGGGATCTCCATAATATTAAGATTTTAACAGTTCACTAAATCTGGATAGTAGTTAGTGAGAAATATGAGATATTTATAGCAAAACTTTTATGCACTACATACATACACAGAAGAAAACCAAAAAGAACAAAAAAAAACCCCAAACCACCCTATTTGAAATTAAAGTTGGTGACTACTTTGCATAAAAAGTTGTAGATCTTTGAATGGACTTTCAAATGAACTTCTAAAGTTTCTGCCTTTTTTTCCCTTATAATAAGTATCTGACACACTACGTTGAATGAATACACTATCAAACCTATACCAAAGACATAGTAAGACCTTGTCACCCATGAAAATGCATAAACCTGCACTGCTAAAAGCAAAAGTTTTCAAAATTAAAGGCTGGTTGTTAGACTTCTATGTTCCTCTTAAGAATTTCAAAATGGCAAGTGTCAACAACTCCAGTTAACCTCAACTGAAGTCACATTTAAGCTCTATTTCTCCCCAGAAGAAAAAGACCTTTTCCAGGAGAGTTCTTGTCCTAATTTTAGTTATTGCACTAGCATAACTCTGCTACAGTCTTATGTAATTGCAAAAGGGATTATAGACTGTATTTCTTCAGTAGAATTTGTTTGGAGTATTGATCTGAAGAACTGCAGTCATAGCATACAAGTGAACAACAGAACAAAACATAAATCCTTAAAGAACATCTGCATCAGTGTGTCAGATTTTCAATTTTCTAGAAACTGATGCTCTGGAAGTTGAATTTAGGAGAATTTCATATTAGAAAAGCAAGTAGTTCCACAAGTCTACAAATGTTTTTCTAATTTTCAGTAGATTTTTTTAATGAATTGGGTATTTTTTTATAATGAAGAATACAGCTATCATCTCAATCTATTAATCCCTAACTAGACATTAGAAAATGTACATGAGGGCAATAATAAAATTGTCTTCTTCCCTATAAGAAAAAACAGGGTTGCATTTTGGATTGCTAAATCTTAAACAATTATTTTTCATAGAAATTATAGGCTGCCCAGATATCCTTACATCTAATTTCTTCAAGAGATGGAGCCCACCAACCCTTATAACAAGCTAGTGCTGCCACCTATAGCAAAAGAGACCTAGCCTTTTAGCCTATGTCAAGCACAGCAGAAACTGAATTATATCAGAATGAAAATTTCAGATGTTCTCTCTGAATATGAGTTGAAAAAACTAATGTTTTCCATGATTCACATATTCTATTTACACAAAAGTGAATTCTGTCATGGCCAGTTCTTCAAATTGGCAGGCACCAAGGCAGTGTTTTGTAACATATCACATGATGCTACAATTCAGTGGTTGTACATTTGGTTCAGAGATGTGCCTTCTCTTCACCCAAAGAAACAAAAAAAGAGGGATGAAAGTTCATATTAATGCCCCAGTACCTGTACCTAATGCCAATGAGAAGATTAAGCAATAGCACTTCCTACTGCAGAGTCATAATAAGGAACACAGGTTAGAGCTGAAAGGAATCACTCTCCAGTGCAGTAAGAGCACAAATCTGCTTCATAGGCAAGATGCAAATAGCTAGTCTGGAGTTACGTGACATTATTCCAAAGCCCACAATAATTTTTATGAGGCTTTAAATGAATTATATAATTTTGACCTTTATAGCAAACAAAAGAAAAATATCCAGAAAATATACAGGTTATTAATCAGTGCTCATTAATTACTATATATGTATTTTTAGGGTAAATATTATATTTTTGTATACAGTTGAAATGGATCACCATATTTTATATCCAAGTAATTAAGTACCACCAATTAGCAATGTTCCCTGTTCCAATGCTCATGCTTATTCTAAAAATAAGGATTCTTGCAGTAAAAGCCAAGGGAACGATGATTGTTATTAACAGTCGTAATAACATCAGTACTAGCATTTGATACATATTAGTTTTTCTTTATATTTCCATGAAGAGAATGACAACGATAAGATCAGATAGCTTAGTCTGATCATGAATATCTAACATTTCAAGTCTTTCAAAAGAGGCTAGATAAACATCTGTCAACTCTATCTTATGCTGAAGAAAGGAATAAACTCTGTAACATTTCTAGGTTTTCTGTAGCCTTAGTTTGTGATTTCACAAAATTACCACCAGCAATATAACCTCAATGTCTTTATGTTCTGCTCCTCTGCCCTTCCTTTTTCCTGTTCCTTAGCCACAGCTTACTCTGCACAAGTCTTTGTATGATCATACTGTGAACAAACACAAAAAACCACTGAAACAGAAATAAATCTAAAAAACACAATTATTTTTAAAGATGAAACACTTTAGATTGCTACTGTTATTGAATACTTTGTCTTTCAAAATACGAGCCTTGTTTTCTGTGATACTGTGATTTTCTATAACAATTCCATAGGAGTATAGGCATTCTGAATTTCTACAATTTGGATGCATCATGTTGTCCTAACACATAGTTTACGTGAAGTACTTATTCAGAAAGCATCATGGCTAGTAAAAACAAAATTCATCCTATATCCACTCCATAAATCAGAAAGTATAGTTTGCAAACCATTTGAACGCAAAACATTTATTATATAGTTCTTCTCACAAACTGAAAAGATGAGCAAAATGAGACAGCAAATCTTGTTCAACAAGACCTATCAACAGATGTTTAATTTAAAATATATGAACAATTCCAAAGTCAAAGCACCTGCCTGTATATGTATAAGGATTTTGTTGTATCTTCTGTAGTAGTGGGAATGAAGTAAGTGAAGGATACCATAGCAACAGTAACTCAGAAAGCTCTTTCTGAAGAAGGGGGAACTCATAGCACTTTTTCATATTTAATGTACATCTCTCTGTTCATTTGCAAAAAAAATTTGCAAGAAATTGACTAAGTTTTTCAATTAGTGTATTCACAAGTAGTGATCCCCAAAACTTTTGTGTGAGTGTGCTTAGTGTGGAACCAGCAGGTCACAGTCATTGGATTTCGTTCATTAGTTATAAAGCAAGTGAATAATGAGGGTTTTTTTCTGAGTAAGTAAGCAAGGTACATCAGCTGACCAGGAACTGCCATAATAATAGGTTTTTAAGGTTGCCATAAGTTATAAGAAGAAATAGCACAGAATATTCCTTAGAAATTTGCAAAATCTAGGGAGGCAAGATGCTCAGTGTAACTTTAACAGTGACTGAAAGAGCACTGATCCTAGATATCATTACTATAATTTTCCGTATATTTATGTGGAAATAGAAAGATACTTAACACGTATATTTGTTCACTACAACATTCTTATTACCCTTGAAGTCATCAACAGTAACTTTTTGGTGAAAGCACGGAAGAAAAAATGTTAATCTTTTATATGAATTGGTGGTGATACATTGAACCTAAATTATCTCTATACTAAATGGAGAGGGAAGGGAAATTTCATTCCATCCATGTGTAAGTGGTTCAGATTGGATGACATCTTCTATCTACTCCTCTGTACAGACTGTTGAAGAAAACTAGATGACCTCCTAGAAATAGATCACTGAATTTTAGGCCTAGGCAAAACATGCAGACACCAAATTTGACATTGCTTTGGTCCTTGTTGACCCTTTACGATTATATTTCCATAATTGTGCAGCAAAATCCTTTGGCTTTACAGGGACTTGTATGCACAAGGTAAGGCCTACACAAATTACATTTTTATTTGTGGCATTTTCTTGAATACTTTAGAAACAGTATTTTTGTAGGTATTTCATATATATGCAGGTAGATTTATGCTGAAATAAACTAGGAAAAACAAACAAACAAACAAACAAAAAACAACTGATCTAAATTAACAAGAATACCCTAATAAAGAAACAATAAGGATCATTAGGTATAAGGTCGTCTTCATTAACAAAGAATCTAACAAAGCACTTAAGTGAAACAAGATGCTGTTTATCTGTGAACAACTGAGTGAACTGAAAGCATGAAAACAGCACTACCACTTTTCAAAACACTAATGGAAGAAAGCTCTCACAATGTAATTTTGTTTCTTTTCCCACTCAACCAATGTGTTATTTTCAAGATCTATTTCCTCTTGCAGCAATTTCCCACGCAATTAAGTATGAAATACAGGTGAAAAGGTGTTAATTTGCTAACAATGAGACTTGAAGCTCAAATATGAACTACCTTCTGTTGAAATTTATACTAGAATTTTGTGGAAAATGTGACAAAATTAATGGCATTATATTGAAGTGAAAAGGAGGGGAAAAATACATCTACATTAGCTACATTTAGCTGAATGTAACTAAACCCACACCTGCAGAGACTTATATGCTCACTTCTCTTCTGACATGTGGGAGTACTTTGACTGTCCATGTGAGTTGAGTGAGCCTACAAGTTGCTATTCAGAGCCTTAAAGAGTGCCTTTGTTCAATACTTACAAGTGCTGCTCACTTCTCAGGGGGACTGGCATCGCTTAAGTCTTCAAATTCTGTCTCAAATACTGTGTGGAGCTAGGCAGGATTTTATTTGAGAATTCCTAAAATGGGCATTGACATACCATTTCCATTTCCACTGGAGCCAAATTTTCTTCTGAAGCCCCTTCTACTAGTTCCTTGTAGATAATTTCACTTATAGTTTTGAAAATGCACTAGATACATCTTGTTAAAATGAATCACAAACTCAAAATCAATCAATCAAGTTTAGCACTAATTTAAAAAGTGTTGCCCCTCACCATAAAACAGAAGAGGGAATTGGAAATGTGCCTCTTTGTGTATATTGCCATGGACCTTGTCTGGCAAAACCTGAAGTTTTTTATTTATTTTAAGAACTGACTTAAGTGGTCAGCCTTTCTCCTTTCATAAAAGTATTTTCACTCTGTACCAAGATGTGGGATCTCTGTTTCTCCTAGTTTTTTTGTTAGCTTCGTTTATTTTAATCTTTGCCAAACAAGGTTTTGGGCTTATGTGCTTATGTGAAGGTATCACATGGAATAACATAATTAGTCTGCATTTTAAGACTGGAGAAATTAATTGTTATTAATCTGTACCAGAGACTACGTTTACAAACACAGATAAATACATTAAAAACACTACTAGTTACTGTGTCCCTATATGGATTCAGTAACAATAGTGTTCACTTAATAGAGAAACAGAAGTGTATATACAGCAAAGTTGTCCTGAATCACAGGAGTCAAACATCATGGTGTTCCGATCATAATAGGAAAATAACTCTTTTTGACAAAAGTCTCCTCAAATGTATCTTCCTGAAATGTCACATGTGCAGATGTTCTTCCCAAAAAGTCACTATCGAGTAATATGATAATGAGTCTGTTGGAACTTCTGGAGTCCAGTGAGAAACTTTTTGAACCACTTTTGCCATTGCCTAAAGGACACTTGATAGGTGTTTGCAGAATTGGTGTTTCTGAGGGGCAATTATTGTTATTTTTAAATAAAGTCCACTTTCTCAATGGAATCTTAATTTGGAAGCACTCACTCAAGTCACAACTCCTATGTGGAACCCAGTAAAGTTGTTGTTGGCTGGACCTCGCGAATGAAGATCTCGGGATAAGCCTGCGCAATGGATTTTTTAGGTGAGGCACAGTGTGTGCGGAACTGGCCCCACCCCCTTTACTCCTGAGGTTCATCTTGCCACGGCCGAGCACGCTCGGACGGCGACAGCGAGTTCCTCCAGGATTCGAACCGGCGTCCTCAGAGGAGGAGCCGGCTCCACAGGCGGGGGCCTACGCCACTCGGCCAACGCCTGCCGCCTCTCAAGTGTAACATCTCAGATACCCAGAAAAGTATATTTAAGTCTTAAAACTATATAGATGACTGAGAATGTGCTGGATTCAGCAAATCCTATTTTTGATGATTGGATAATTGCAGTCTATCTTAATTGAACAGTATATACTTGAGGCTTGAAAGGACAGTCACACACACATGTATAAACCTCAAACATTAATATATTAGGAGGAAGGTCTATTTAAAAACAAGTACAAAATTCCTAGTTTGAATTCCTTACCCTCATCTGCAGGAAGCAATAAGTTACTGAAATAATTAGGAATGAACATCGACTCACCAGTTAGGTGTTTTTAACTCAGTTTTTTAATTTCTGATTAGGCATTAAAAAACACAAACAAAAACAAAAACAAAACCCACAAAACAATGAAATAAAATTTAACACATTTAAGGGACCTCTCAATTGAATCTGAGTCTCTCTTTTGTTGCAGGTCTGACCCGAAGCATCTTCTTGAACTTATCTAATTTATGTAGCCAAATGAAGCACCTAAACCTAAAATATATATTCCATAACTCCTTGTCTACTTAAAGAAGATATGCATTCAATGTTATATATGCTGATATTCCCCCTCCATTCACTTTATAATGTTTATGCCAGTATCTTAGGCAGACCAATTAGATGTGCAAAATTAGATGGGATGCAAAAGAGTGTGTTTAAATAATTTAGTGCAGAACACTCTTTGACATTTGTTCTTCCTTTGTCTTTGATACTCTTTGCATGGCTATTTATTTCAAAATAATAATAACAATTACACAACAATAGCAACAACATCAATAATAATAATAATACTTCATTTTGTTGGATATGTGCTTTAATGATGGATAAGTTAAACCTTAAGATTGACAAAAGAATTATCACATTAAGAAAAAACAATACTGCAAGTTTTGTGGTATTTATTTGACGTGGTTAAGTGAACATATTCTAATCTTCTCTGTGTATCCACTGAACAACATTTTTCTTCTAAAGAAGGAAGAACAGGAGACTGTCATGATTTAGTGTCTTAAAAACTCTTTTCTACAAACTCAGCTTTCATTTTCAATGCATCAACACAGAGTGAAAACAAAATACTAATCACATTGCTCTTAGTACACCTATCTTACAATCACAAAATCACCACGAAAACCATTTGCCAGGAAAGATCTGAAAAAAACAGGGATCAGAAATACAGAGAAAACTTGAAGTACCATCCAGCCTAAATTTTAGTGATAATTCTCTGTGTAACAAGATTTACTATTCTTCTTCTTAGTAGGCTCTATGAACCCACTATAAAACAAAATTTTAAAAAAAATATAGGAGGAAACTTCACTTTTTTTTTTTTTTTTGGTTTTTGTTTTCTTGCTCATAAGTACTCAGAATGTTCTTCAAAATGTTCTGTTTACCAAGTTGATATTTCTAAGATTCTGTGCGTTTATTATGAATATAATACTATATTTTTGTATACATCTTACTTCTTCAATTAGTTTTTGTCTATTATTTTGTGAATGCACACATCAGTTTCAAATCTGTTGCCTAGTTCAAGTGCAGATTAGCACTCATTCTATTAGGTTGATATATAACAATATATCATTATATATATGACACAAAATATATGATATACAAGAAAATTGACTATTCAACATTTTAATAATACAGTATTTTATCTTTAGGTTAATTTGCCCCCACAAAAATAGCAAAATAAAATTAATAAGACATACAACTCTTATTGAGATCCACCCAGACTCCATCCTGCAAACATTGTTTTCATAGCATTTAACTTAACTCTCATATAATTTAATCAAGATGTGAGCTCAAAAGTAGTTGACAAGGTAAGTTGACAACTGTTTTATGCAAGTTTGAAGACTGAATCATTGTGTGTTGGAAGGGTCAAGCATGGTACTTTCACTATGGAAACCTATGACTATATGCTATTGACTATGTCTCCAAAAACACAGATTTTCCAGTCAGAACACTATTAAAACCAACAAAAATACCTACGCTAGTTGACATATAATAGCTAATGAGCTCCAGTCTGAAAGGACAAATGAAAGAATATCAAAATAAAAATCAATCTTCTACTCCACTTCTTCAGTCTTCGCTGCTCTGCTCTGATGAGAACCCACCTGGAGTGCTGCATCCAGCCATGGGATCCTGAGCACACAAACAAAGTGGACCTGTTGAAGCAGGGCCAGGGAAGTGCCACAAAAATTATTAGAGAAATGGAACACCTCATCAGTGAAGAAAGGCTGAGAGAGCTGGGGTTGCACAGCCTGGAGAAGAGAAGGCACCAGGGAAGATTTTTAAGTTTTTCAGTGCTTAAAGAGAGCTTATAAGAAAGATAGGAACAGACTTTTTAGAGATAGGACAAAGGCGTAATGACTTTAAACTAAAAGAAGGTCAGTTCAAATTACATATAAGGAAGACATTTTTTAGAATGAGGGTTATGAAGCAGTAGCACAGGTTGCCCAAAGTGATGGTAGATGCCCTGTCCCTGGAAACATTCAAGGTCAGTTTGAATGGGGCTCTTGCCACCTGGTCTAGTTGAAGACATTTCAGTTCATTGCAGAGGGTTTGGATTAATGACCTTTAAAGGTCCCTTTCAACACAAACTATTATGTGATTTTACAATTCTATGATCCAGTATCCAGCAATTGCAATGACTTTTAAACACATGGCAACACATTGTTGTATCAATCTCATTGGTACATTTGTGTGAATTTAAATCAAACTAGAATGTTAATTTCCAAAATTACTGACATAAATCATGGTTCATGTCTAGAGTAAAGATAAATAGTCTCTAAGGATCCCTGTGAACACTGGACTTACTGTTTAGTACTTCAGCTTTGAAATACGATTTAAGCACTCATGCAACCATTTGCACCTAGTCACTTATCTTAATCATGGATTAAGGCAAGTAGACATATTTTCAATGCATCAGTTCCAGAAAAGAATGAGTTTTACAACTCATGCATTGGTATCTTCTTTGTCAAGCAACTGTCAGTTCCATAAGCCTATCCTAATCCTCTAGTGAGACAAGGAATGGATTTTTCTTTTTTAAAGAAGCATTAGACATTGCAGCTTAAGGGTAAAAGTGTCAAGAGTTCTCTTATTGTCAATATATGCTTCTGCAGTATTTCAGAACAGGTAGGAAACATAAGTTACAATTCCCCAAATGTAAGGGTATACAGGAATAATGTTTCACAGAATCACAGCATATGCAGAGTAAAAAGGGACCCATAAGGATCATCAAGTCCAACTCTTAGCCCTGCACAGAACATCCCAAGAGTCACATCATGTGCTTGAGAGTATCATCCAAATCTTGAACTCTGTCAGGCTTGGTGCTGTGACCACTTCCCTGGGGAACCTGTTCCAGTGCCTAACCACTCTCTGGGTGAAGAACCAACCTAAAGCTCCCCTGACAAAACTTCAGATCATTCTCTTGGGTCATGTCACTGGTCACCACAGAGAAGAGATCAGTGCTTGCCAGTCCTCTTTCCCTCACAAGGAAGTTGTAACTGCAATGAAGTCTCCCCTCAGTCTCCTCTTCTCCAGGCTGAACAAATCAAGTGCCCTCATCTGCTCCTCACAGAGCTTCTCCTCAAGGTTTTCCCCTTTTTTGGGTGCCCAAAACTGCGCACAACATCCAAGGTGAGGCTGCCCCAGTGCAGAGCAGAGCAGGACAATTGCCTCCCTCACATGGCGGGCGATGCTTTGCCTGATGCCCCCCAGGACACGGTTGGCCCTCCTGGCTGCCAGGGTAATGTTGACTCATGTTCAACTTGCCATCCACTGAGACCCCCAGGTCCCTTTCTGTGACACTGCTTTCCAGCATCTCATTTCCAAGTCTGCACAAACATCCAGAGTTGCCTCATCACAGGTGCAGAATCTGGCAGTTTCCCTTGTTGAACTTCTTCTTGGTGATTGCCCAGCTCTCTGATTTGTTGAGGTATCTCTTCAAGGCCTCCCTGCCTTTAAGGGAGTCAACAGCTCCTCCAAGTTTTGTGTCATCTGCAAACTTTCTCACTATCCCTTCCAGTCCTGCATCCAAGTAATTTATAATGATGTTGAAGAGCACAGGGCCCAGGATGGAGCCTTGTGGAACCCCACGAGTGACAGGTCACCAGTCTGATGTCACCCCACTCACTATTATCCTCTGTGTTCAACCCGTGAGCCGATTGCTCACCCACCACATGGTGTATTTATCCAGCTGTGCCGGACATTTTGTCCAGAAGGATCCTGTAAGAGAAAGTGTTGAAAGCTTTACTGAAATCCAAGAAAGATGACATAAACTGACTTCCCTTGATCCACTAGTTGGGTTACATTGTTGTAAAAAGAAATCAAGTTCAATAAATAGGAATTTCCACTCATGAATCTGTGCTGGCTGTAACCAGTGACTGTGTTGTCTTTCAGGTGCTTTTCAGTACCTCCCAGAACAATCTTCTTCACAAAAGCACCTGCAAGAACATTTTCCGGGGAGCCTTACTCCTAGCTCCTTGAGCAGCCTGAAGTCTGCTCTCCTCATGTCCAGAGTTGAGGTTTCACTGTTACTTTTCCTGACAACAGAGATTTTAAATTCTATTGCCTTATGGTCACTGTAGCCATGGCACCTCCAATTTCCACTTCACTCACAAGATCCAATCTGTTGTCAAGCAGAAGACCAAGGAGGGCATTTTTCTCAGTTGGCTGCCTTAGGACCTGTTCCATAAAGTTGTCATACAGGTTTTTTTAGTAATCTTCTGGCCCATGTAGTTCCAGCTGTGTGATGTTCCTGGTTAATTTGTGGCAAGTTGAAGTCCCTTATAAGGACACAGGCAGTTGATTTGGAAGTGTTCCTGAGTTCCTTGAAAAATAATTGGCATCATCATTCTATCTGGGAGGTCTACATTAGACTCCCCCTATGAAATCCACATTATTTGTTTGCCCCTTGATTCTTACCCAGGGGCTCTCAACTGTGCCACTGCCAACTGTGAGCTCCACAGATTCCAACCCTTCTATTACATACAGAGCAACAGAACACTTCAGTGTAATAGTGTCTTCTGCTCCGCCCATCCCTCCTGAAGAGCCTGTAACCATCCAACAGGGCACTCCAGTCACAGGTTTCATCCCATCAGGTTTCATTTATGCCAGTGATGTCAAATTTCTGGGAGTGAGCCAAAGTTCTGAGCCCCTCTTGTTTGTTCCTCAGGTTGCATGCATTGGTGTATAAACATTTCAGGTGTGGTACATTGTAGCCAACACCTGGTGAGGCAGATTGAGGAACACCATGAATGTTGATGTTTTCACGTTTTGGCACACCATCCCATTGCTCATCACTGGCAATGAAGGCCCAAAAGAATACTACAAAACATCCTAAAATACATATTCAGCTGGTGCAAACTTTTGTAACTCATATATTAAAAAAACTTTTTTTGGGTTTTATATCTATATTTTTCTTGATCAGGAAAAAAATCCCAGATAATAGAAAGTCACAGAATGGTGCATTAGTGGGTTTTTGGAAATGTCCTTGGATGTGTCTTCAAGAATCTGTACATATCTGAGATGTTATCATAAACACGTCACAAAATGGTTCAAAATTCTTAGACAATGTGATTTCCTTCTTTTCCTTCTATTGTTGTCTGATAAATTTATGAAAAAGAACTGAGGGTTACTCCCAATAGAAACAAGGATAAGTGGAAGACAGAATTGATGTGGTGATTGACTCAATACGGTATGGAAGGAAATGTCTGACTAAGACAATATATCAGTCACTGTGAAGGTTTTAAATGTTGGGAATAGTCTGAAAAAAACCCTGCAATCCATTTAAAAAAATGCATTCAGATGCACTGAATAGTATAATTATGGTCAGGAGTTACCCACATGAGATCATATCAAAGACCTGTATATTCTTTTATCAGTCAATGGAGTTATATATCAGCTATGAAATAATTCTTTCAGGAGTAATTTAGAGCACCTAAAAGAAGAGTTAATCCAGTGGCAGCAAATACTACTGAAAATAGCACATTCTGAGTTGTTTGAGGTCTACGCTTAGTAGCCACATTCTTAGGAAACAGGCAATTCTCATGAGGTAATTTTCTTTATAACTTGGTTTAGTCCCTGAAATGTCACTAACTAGCAAGTAGTATTTAAAGAAATCTGATCTAAAGATGTATTTTTGTCCTGCAGATGTTTTTAGAACATTTTGGTGAAACTGAGGAAATCGACTGTGGTCATGGTTTTTAGCTTGAGAAAAAGGAGAGCAAAAATAATCCAATTTGTTTAACCAGAAGGGAAATGTATTTATACTAATACATGTTTCTTGAATTAAACCTCATCTCTGTGGTCATGTTTCCAGATAGCAAAATGGTTTTTTGTCAGTCAAACTTCTTATTCTATCCCAACCTCTCTATGCTATGCAGTATGTTTGCCTTTTAGTACAGCAGTGTTCTTATCCTATCTGTGCAGCTCACCTCTTGCAGAGTGGAATGTCTCCTCCATTTTCTGTCACGAAGGTGAAGAAATGAGGTATAAAGGTACCCCCTACTTCTACTCAGTTTGTTAAGGTCTAAATGATTACACAAATGAAGACATCAGAAAAACAGTCCCAATGCACAATCTTCTTTTTGAAAAAAAGATGAAGAAAGTATCCAGAAACTAATTTGCTTAAAGGGCTTTTTCCGCTGAAACTGCATTTTCATGGTTATGAGTTTCTTTGTTATGGATTTTGCTAAGGGAGATGTTAAAAGTTAAAAATTATTGTTAAAATAAAAATTAAAAGAAAAACCACTATTTTAAATGACCTAGAGGTACCAGAAAATTGCATCCTGCTATTTTTTTTTCCACTATGAAAAGAAATTACAAATAACTTCTAATTTTCAGTTGAGTGAAGTAGATACATTCTTTGCAACTAACATGCACAGAGGAAAAACTGCAAGTGCAATTAGTTCAACATCTGAGAAAATCAGGCTACACGAGACTGTGTCAAGGTGATATTCTACTGCATATATATGTGCACTGTTTTTTAAAAAAATGCTTAATCTACATTACTGAAAGTTCAAAGTAAAATGTAAGTTTTTGCACACTTGAGCATGTTTGCACTAGACACAAAGGAGATGGGCATTTTAGAAGCAAAAAACGTTCCGGATACCAAGAAGAGGATGGAGGAGAGTACTTAACATTAATGGATGAAGGAAAAAAAGTTGTAAGAAACAACTACAAAAATAGACTGCGTTAACTAGAAGCAGAGATTTAGATAAGGATAGCACCATGAATTCACTTAAGAACTGAGAATGAGGTACTTGAACTGCATATGAAATGAAGGGAAAAAGAACAATGAAAGAGAGCACAGGAGAGCAGAATGGAATTGAAATGGCAAGGATTAAAAGAAAGAATAGATTCTGAGATAACTAAAGAAAGAAAAGTAAAAATATGTGCAGAGAACCTGAATGTGACAAAAATAAGGAAGAGGTACTAAGGAGTGGGGTTTTTGTTACTATAAAGGATGACTGACACTATCTGATGAGCAGATGTTTCATGTGGAACAATGATTTTAGAAGACAAAGCCAGATTAAAAACAAAACAAACAAACAAACAAACAAAAACAAACCCCACAGAAAACCAACCAACCAAACAAAAAGAACCCAAAAAACCAAAAAGACCCCAAAACAAAACCAAAACCAAACCAACACAAAAGAAAAACCACAAACTTGTGAACATTTCTTACTGTCTCATATTTGAGAGGAAAAAAGTTACAAAATAACTTTTTTAAATAAGGTTGACTTTGCTTTAGAAAGTCCAGAACTAGCAACTGAATTCATGGCTGTGACTGTATCTTCTGCCTTGACTAGGACGTTTGCCACAGTGTATTTTGTGAAACAACTCCAGAACAACCAACCAAAAATACCGCAGACTATTTAAAAAATGCTGTGGAACAGAGTGGAAATATATCTCTATCAAATTATGAGACCCCTCTTTTATGGACTAGAACATTTGAGACACTGGGCCAAAGTCCATTGAGTATCTTGTACCTTCTCAGATAAAATATTTTCTACTAGAAGAAACACTGAATTTTAATGGTTTCAAGGAGGAAAACTAACCATTTCTAGTTAAAAAAAAAAAAANGGTTTCATGGGGAAAAAATAACTATTTCGAATTAAAAAAAAAAAAAAAAAAAAAAACAAACACAAAAAACAAACAAGGGATGGAGTTGGGAATTTTCTTCATAAACCTAGGGGGAAACAGTGACATAAACCGCTTTAAAACATTATTTCTCTTAATATAGAGAAAAAAGAGAGCAAGCAATGGAGCAGTTTAAGAAGGAAGGAAATCCTTCCTGACTTGTAAAGACTGACCAAATTCTAAACTTGCAGAGTGAAGTCAGGATGTTGCATTAAAAGTAGCCCTCCCCTCATACTTTTCTGTCTTTGGTGAAAAATTCCTTTGCTAAGTGTTCCTTCTGGATCTATAGTCCCCAGATCATTTAACCTGGATTTCCCACGTAGATGCCTATTCCCATTTGTACAAACTATGTACAGGTTATGTCAAGTCTGAAGCTCTGATCTCAGAGGCAAGGTAGGAAGCATGGTGTGACAGACATTATACCAGCATTCCCAAATTCTCCAAAACATATTTCTGTGTTGTGTATTGTCCAACCTTTGCAGATAACCCTTCTGCTCAGGTCTGCCTTTCTATCTAGACCACAAGAACCAGTTTCTTTGGTGTATGCATGCACAGCTCTCTGCAATTTTGCTAGTGGACAAGGCATTTAGTGCAACACTTGTATGTCAGATATTGTCTCCTTCTTCACTAGTGAAGGCTGTGAACATGCTGAGCATCGAGGGATGCACACAGTGGAATGGGGTATGATTACAAGGAAATCATACTGCGTATGTATATATATTATATATATTATACTGTAGAAAATCCAGTGGTGAGGTTAAAGAGGGATACATTACTATTATATCTTGTCCAAAAGGATCTGAGGTGTCTTCCTACCTTCCTGAATCTTCTAGTGTTTTCCTGCTTTCTCTGCCTAGTGGCATTCAGTCCACAGCCTACTGCTGTTTAAATTGTCTTCCCTGACACTGTACGCTTCTAGGTTTTTGTTACCTGAATTTGTTTGTTTTCAGCTTTCCTAGGAAATGTTAGGAATCAAGGGGAAGAGAAGGAAGCAGGGCAGAAAGTGGCTGTATAAGCTGTTACTGTGTCTGTATGAGCATTTTACATGGCTCAGGGCAGAAAAATGGGAAGGGCAGGAGAGACAGGGATCAAAGTTGTCTTGTGAGGGCCTGTGTGAAGGATACCACCACTGTGAAAACTTCCTTCCCTGCACTGAGCCAAGAGCTGCTGTTCTGGACCCCTTGTATCTATCCTGCAGGGGCCCTCTCCTCCATGCTTAGACATTTGGTAAAAATGCTCTGTTCAAAGAGTGAATATGACTTTTTTGCTTTCTTCTGGACTGTCAATATCTCACGATCTACAGTTCCTGCCCCATAGGGTCCTCACAGCCAGATCTCTCATCTCTCCAAGTTGTACCATCTGTTACAATCCGATAATCACAGAGGAGCAATGAGAGTTCTCTGTGGATTGCCGAAAGATCTTTAGGTTCAAATATTCCCTGAAACGAGATTAAAACTCAAACGAAGTTATATGCTGATACCAAACCCTGATATTTTTATTTTCTTAATTGTAAAACAGGCAAAGAGAAAGGAAAAACAGAAAAGCTGGAAAATGCTAAGGTTACTTTAAAAGCCTGGGACAGTTTTACTACCACATTCTATCTTTCTGCTGTGATGGGGGGATTGTAGCAGTTTCTGCCTTTTTTTTTTTTTTCTTTTCTTTTCTTTTCTTTTCTTTTCTTTTCTCTGCTGCTTCTGATGGTTTTCTTCTTGCTCCAGAGGGGTCTGGCAGCTTGTTAGAATGCAGCCTTCTGAAATGCAGCCACAATGCATGGTCTCATGTTTTAGCCCTGTTCAAGTCAGGCAGCTGCTGGGCAATGCAAAGTCACAATTCCCATCTCAGCAGGCAGTGACTTTGGCTCTCAGGAATATGGTAGGGATGCAGGAATGGGGTTTTTCAGAATTCATATGTGTAGCACAGCTTGTTTCTGTTCTCCTCAGGCTGGCAGCACCTCAGCTCTCTGTTGTTGGTGTCACAGGTGATGGTGAGGAGAGGTGAGGAGAGCAAAGGTGGCCCACTCCAGCCTTCCTAGGCAGAGAGACTTCCAGAAAGAGTGCCTTTCCTCCCCTCTCTTCCTGGTTTTGCACAGTTTTTTCTTCACTTTAAAAAGTTTAAGACCTTTTTGCTACTGTTCATTTTGCATGTAGCCTTCAGGTGTCCAAAGAGGCAACAAAAACAGACACAATGACCAAGCATTTTCTGAAGCATTTTTCTTTTCATCAGCATTCTACACCACGTCTGCTCATTCAATGCACACAGATTCTACGCCTTGTTACACTTTGTGCCCTTACCCATTGCACACACCCTTTCAACTTAATACCCTGTATGTTTTTTCTGCTCCAGTCAATGCTTTTAACTGATACTTCAGCTTCTGAAATGCTCAACAGGATATCAAGTTTATTTTTCTTATCATGTTGAAAAAAAAAAGGGGGGATTTTCACTAACTCATAAGACTGATCTCTCAGAATTATTTATTGATTTGATTTTATTGCAAGCTTGAACAGTGAGAACACATTCATTGAATTATCTTTTGATGATGCTGGTGAGGTCTTTGTTCCATTTCTAAACCACTGATGGAATATGCCCATAAATACTAGTTAGATGTCTCTTTAACTCTTTACACTTGAAACACTCATGGTGGGTCATCAGTTAGTATTTTCATTTCTCAGCTTTTTTGGGCTTGAGGGATTTATGCTGATGATACTTTTGCCATTTCTGTTATTATTATTATTATTATTATTAATAATAATAATAATAATAATTAAAAAAAAAAAGCTTCTGGTACAGGAAAGAAATTCTGTGATCAAAACATCTCTAGAAGAATATCTGAAGAATTCAGTTGATGACTGAGAGTATGTGAGCTATAGATGTGTCAAAGGAAGGTAACTCTGCTTGACTCTCCTGATTCATTCAGTGACAGATGTTAGATTCGAGGAGGGGGATGTTAGAAATAAGCATTTATTTATTCATTCCACAGTCTCCTGGAGCAAAAAACTACAGTAGTGACAGTGTTCACCCACACTGAACAGATTAGAAATGCCAATTTATGAGTAAAAAGAAAGCTGATTGTTCTGTTAACATGGAAACCTTTCAGAGCACAACAAAGGAAAAAATAATCCATCTTCAGAGTCTTACTGGCACAGTATGACATGTACGATAGTACATTAATGCAAGTTTTATTTATTCCAACATGAAGGTCAAGATGGCAGATATTTTTGCAGAACTGCAAGCCTAGAACTCATGCTGACCCTTTTCCAAAAGCTGATTTGGGGTTAATATATGAGAATTCTCTATAAATAAAATCAGGGTTTTTTGGCAAAGAGGTGCATTTCATCCTGACTATGGACATTACTTCTAGCTGAATGACGCTCTCGCCCCTTCAGACTCTTCTTGGAATAAAAGATGCCACAGAAGGGTGTCACTGATCAAAGTACATCAGTGCAAGGTCAATAATTTTCTCACTCTTAGTCTCTGAAGAGCCAGCAAAGGACAGTCACGTGATTTTGGCATTCAATACCTCCTATCCTTTGTACATTCTGGGATATCAAAGTTCCACTTCCAGTGCGATACTGTAAAATTTATTATCTTGGGGAGGGGAAGGGAATTGGGTGGTGGAGAAGGGTACATTTGAAAGAAAGACATATGACCACAATCATTCCTTTTAATCTCTAAGATTGTTTTAAGAAATGAACAGATGTTTGACAGAAAGGCTTAAAATCTTACATCTCAATGCTTGCAGGAAATTTTCCTTTGCTAGGAAAGGTTCACTCTCATCTGAAGTTCTGGAAGCAGTGCTGATGATGGCATGCCATGTGAGGACCACGTGACTTGCACTGTAGCTCTGAGCTATGGACAGATAGTGTTATCCAATCTTCTGCTTCCAACAGTAGTGGGAAATCTGTCATTATTGATCTGTTTAGACCATTAGACTGCCTGTATGCTATGTTAGAGTTGTTAATGACAACTGACTATGATCTTCTTTGCTCTTCCTTCCCAGCTCTTCTCTGAATTGCTTCACCAGCCATGAATGCATAATTGTATCCTTTCAGCATGTAGTCATATCCTTTGGGTGTGTATCCCCAAAAGAAAATCTGTTGGGGAGATGTGAATATGTTCTCAAAGCAACAGCATCCTGTTTGTATTTAGTGAATGTAAAACCTCTTATTCCTGGGCTTTTCAAAATCAGGTCCTTGATGCCTCTCCACAGGAAAGTACCCATCTTTAAATATGTCATTATGAGTGTGATTTTATCATGGTTTAGGAATTGTACTCCCCCATTCAGTGTTCCAACTGAAATCCCAAACCACATGCTGATCAGTCACTTTCTCCCTTTTTCCCTCTCCTTCCCCACTGCAGCAGATTGGAGAAGAGACTCAAAGAAACAAAAGGCAAAGATCACAAGGTAAGGCAAGAACAATTTACTGGAAACAGGAATGACAAAAGAAACAGTAACATTTGCAGTAACAGCAACAATATTAATAACAAACCACACAAAAGAAAGAATGTAGAATTCAACCTGACTGCAGCCATGACACCCAGATCACTTCCTCCGGCTTGGCACCAGCGTTACCCCACTATTCCATCTGCCATGCACGCTGGACCCTAAGGTAACCCTGCTCCCTGGAAGAGAGTCTCTTTACCCCACCCTTGACAATGATGTTAGGTGATATAGAATAGGCTCTGTGCCCTAATAGCCATGCCCTGTCTTGGCTACTGCAAAAGAGTTAATCTTGTCCTGGTCAGAACCAGGATAGATTTACAGAAAAGCACTGTTTTTTAATCTAGGCAACATCCCTTTGTATACCTGATTATTTCTTTCCTTTATCCTTGGAGGGTACATACAATGGCTATCTCCTGTTAGCTATACAGTTTATTCAACAAAATTCTGTTATTTGGTCTGTTGCTTTACGAATTCATAATTCCACCATTTGCTCAGTAGCTTTATATATTTATGAAAGGTCTGTGAAACACGCTATCAAAATGTCAAGCCTCTTGCAGCTCTGAATCACATCTGCTCAACATTCAGGAATTAGCTCTAGCAAACCTTCTATGAACTTTTAATTGCAGCTGGCAAAATTTTGTGCTCTCCCTGCCTGTCTGCAAACATCTTTTGATACTGTTTTGTGATGAATTTGAAAGCTGGAACTTGCCTTTCTATAGAAAATCAACACTCTTCTTTCCATTTCCCTGACTGTCTGAAAGTGTTGTCAGTGCCTTGGAGGATCAATTAGAAACTATTTCTCTTGTGTGACTAAACAAAGATAATCTGAGTTCTTTTTCCAATGTGAAAAAAAGTATCAAAAGACTAATTTATCTCCATCCTTCTTTCTGCATTAACCAGAGCAATGAACTAGTGAAGTTCTATTTTCAGTCTCTCAGAGAGCCCACAGGCAGTCTGTGCAGTATGATGGTAGGGCCACAAGTCATCCATCCCTTAGATCACCAGTCTAAACAATGCTTCACAATTGGTTTGCAATAATAACCCTAAACCATGTCTGATCTCAATACACAAAATATCCAATACACCAAAACATCACTGACTATGTGACATACTGGCATTGGTGTAGGAGTGCAAAATCCCATATCTCTTATCCTTTACAATGGCTTTTTCTTTTCAATCTTACTGTATCCTGCCATCTGCATCCACCTTTTATGAGGAAAAAGTATCTCATTTGTACTGCTATTTGGTTGTCATGTTCTTTGCTGTCCAGCTCTGGTCCATCCAGATCTCCTTGCTACAGCACCACTGCATGGCAAAAACTCAAAATATCTGTTTGTCTCAGGTAGGTAGCTATGACACTGTACCCCCAAACTCCATCTTCAAACTTCCCATTGCTTCCAGACTTGTTATATACAAAGTATTTATGTTAGTGATGGGGTTCATGTATCTCCAAGCATTTAACTTACACTGGCCATTGCTGCAAGAACTCTGTGACTGCCATACACTTGATGACAGGACTCATCACAGTTTTGACTTGCAATCTCTAATGTTTCACATGTGAAGGCTTGGTAGGTTATTGAATTTGAATGTCAGTCCATCTTAGCCACTGCATATCACAGGCTGATTATCTTAAATCACCAGCAAGTTTATTTCACATTGATACACCAGTCCATGAAGAGAGGACCTTGTTCCCTTTTACCTTCAGAAAGAAGAGAGCTGAAAGCTAAAGAAATAGCTTTCAGGAGAGCTAAAGGAGTAGGGAAGGGTGACACCTTAAACTGACCTAGCATGAATCCATGAAGGCAGTGACTCAGTTTTCAGCCTCAAATTTTAGCTAAAGAACTTGTTAGTAGGGTTACATCCTGTCAACTTATACTGCCTCAGATCCTGTTTCTTCCTTCTTCACGTTTCTCTGCTTTACAATATGTATTTTTGTTCTTTACTTTCACCATTAAAAAGTCTTCTGCAATGTGTCTAAAAGCCTTCTGAGCATTTTTCCATTTGTGTTTCAGTGTTGCCTGTGACCTTAGTGGGCTTCTGAGCAGACATGTCTGTGATTTGACAATGAAATCTAACCTTTGGTGGTTCAGCATTTAGAAACATGTCCATATCTCTTTCAGACTGAATTTACTACGAGGAGTATATAAAATTTGTTTTCATGGAAATTAACTGGAGGTTTCATGATTAAGTTCAGTGAACTGTAGTTTCACCCTTAACTTTTACATATAATGCCACTCAGAATTAAAGAACACTTATTAATATGTTCTTTCTAGCCCCTTATCTACAGACACTAAATATGTTTCCTAAATCACTTTCATTCAGCTACCTAACACACAGATACTTTCTCTAACAGTTGAAGGACAGATCCTTTTTACTAATGATCAAAGTCTTAATGACTCAGCACTGATGCTGCTTTTCAATGCTGCATGTACTACTGCCCTTTGAAAGAATTGGCCAAAGAAAGTAAGGTCTTGTGCATCAGATGTTAGCTTTTCTGAGTGAAGCACAGTGATTTTTGAACAACACAAAGTCTTAAGGAATGAACAAGACATCTGTGGGAACGTCTGTTTACTGGAAATTAGGAAACCACAGGGACTCACGAGGCACACATGGAACTTGTGACAGCATGTAAACATTCCTGAGTTAAACAGCCACCCAAAAAGTATAAATGTAGGGTTTAATTATCCTCTGCTGTGAGCAAGCAGATTATTAGAAATAGATGTTCAAGAACTGTATCCCAGGGGAAAAAGTAGCAGCTTGTTCCCCAGAACAGACTTCTGTGGTGCACATTAAGGAAAGCTTTGTTGATCATAGAAAGCAGAAAATAAGCACCACTACCAAAAAAGCAACACAAACCACCCCACCCAACCAACCAACCAAGCAACTAAACAAAAAAACCCCCAACAAACAAAAACCAAAACAAAACCAAACCTATCAATCAAAAAAACAAGAAAAGCAAAGTTTCTTCAGATTTAACACAGAGTTTCCATGATAAAATCTGCAGCAGATAGTGCAGGAGAGGACATTACAGCCTTTTAGAAAAGATGTGGTCTCCATGTAGAGAAGAAGTTCAGAGCTATATATACAACTGCTTGTCATGTATATTGACACCATGTATTTCTGAACTACAATGAATTAGCAGATATTATGGTAGGGAAGATGCCTGTTTTGTCAGAAGTGACTTTTGTGGATCCTATCTGTGTCTGGTGCTCAAACCTCTCATGCCATAACAAGCTCTCCTGCAATGCAGTTACAGTCTTTCAGCACAATAACATTCCTTTCTCCCTCCACCTCTATGATTTCTAGAATAGTTGAAAATACTGATAACCTGAAGCACTTGCATGGTGGTTGAAAGGAAATTATGACCATGGAAAAGAAGATGCACACAGACCTCCTCTAATGGAGAAATAGTAATGGAAGCATATATGGTTCTCCAAGCCAAAAGAGAAATAGAGCACCTTGAGTCCTTGTAATCAGAAGGGGATGGGAAAACACACCAAAACTTGTGGTTTTGAAACTAATGTCCAGCTCTGCTTTGAGGAGCCATGAAGAGTGACCTCTATTAAATAAATTACTGCAAAATAACGTACAGAACTGCTCCTGTACTGAAAATATTGTTCAAAAAAGAAAAGTAATTTCCCACCTCACAACCATACTGAGTTAGCTTCTTTTTATAGTTTCTCAAATGAAGTGGGAGTACTGAAACTGAAGGTCTGATTACATAGTCCCTCTTTCTATGAATCTACCTTTCTTTTTGTTAGTATTCAAGCAGAAATTTAAATATGTCTAAGGATCACTAGACCTAGGTGAAGTAAAAACTTACTTGTAGTCAAGAATGTTATTTTGAAAAGGTATTCTTACATGTAAAGCGTTTAGAGTGAAATCCAAGCCTTGGCATGTCTCCTGTTGGTATCACTTATTTCAGATGCATATACTAATCAGAAAATAACACTTTTCAATAAGGAAGGAAGTGAACGGGAAATGTAACTTTATAAATAAAAGTCTTACATATTCTTGCTACAAGATTTTTCTTTAAAATTTCAGGTTTTAGGCTGATTTTTTTTTCTTCTCTGAGGAAAAAAAAAGTATTTATTTCACCTAAGCCACTTTAATGGAACTTTCTTCATTACTAGCTTCTATACTGGAAAGAATCTTCCTGCAGATATTTTAAATTCTAATCTGATTAACTCCGTCCTTTTGATTTATTTTTTGATTGCCCACAGGTACCTGGCCTATTCCAATTAACTACTACAGATGATAAAAATAATCATCTTATTAGCTAGTAGCCACAGATACCATGGTACCCTCATTTAGTACACTACAAGAAAGTCATGTGGAAATGAAAAACTTTAGAGAAGTTTTAAACGTACATATACACAAATTATCAGAAATATGAGATTAACACACAGATCTACAAAATCTGTATAGTTAAATTGTATAATGCCTGAGCACTAGGATCTCCTAAAGAGTAAATAATTTGTAAAGGAGATGTGCTACTGTATTTCATAGTTAACAGCAAAAAAGCCTAGAATAAAACCTACAGCTAAAAGCAGAAAGTCAGTCAAGTTAAAGTAGTTTTGAACAACCATGTGCCACCTAAGTGTAATGAAAGGTCCCTGTGTCACTTCTCTATTATCAAAAAAATTTAAAAGGCAAAAAACTCATTTGTATGTGATATTTCCACAAAACAAATTTTTTAATTCAAAAGTAAATTTCTCAGACATCAAAGTTTAGTTCTTTACATATTTTCATTTAATTTTGGGAATGGTTTGGAAAAGGCGGTAGGTATATCCTCTCCATCAGACAGGGGGAAAATTACAAGGTCTATGTCAGGCAGCATGTTGCCCTCTCGACAGTGAACATCATTCTATTTCAGCATCAGCTATAAAAAGAATTGGACTTTGAAAAAATTTGGAAATGTCATAGCCTTTTTTGTTGTTATCTTTGGAATGAATCAGCTCTGAAGGTTTTTCATTTACAGTTGAAAATGTGAGAGAAAAGGTGAAAAAAGTTTCGAAACGTGTTAATTCGGATACTAGGAGAAATCTTTTTAGTTTGACTGCACAACATTAAAAAAACAAACAAAACAAAACAAACCCACAACATTTTAACCAGCTAGAAATAGCAACTATTCTCAAAGCTTTTTGTGCATCAGAAAAAAAAAAAGAAAGAAAAAAGGATGGCTTAGAACTTCAGGGTAATGTCCCTGAAAGTACATGCATGTCTAAAAATACAGAAGATCATAAAGGAGATGCTTTTCAAAGTCCTTAAGCTATCATTTCTTCCCTATATATCTAAGTTGAAAGTGTCTCCCCTTGTTTGTTCTGGAGGAAGTATAAATTTATGTATTAAGCAAACCATCAATCTTGCTTTAACTTAATTTCCTTTTTCTAATCACAATACATATCAAGATGACAACAAGCATTTCTCAAAAAAGCAGGGTACAAATCCATTATCCTCTGAGGAAAACTGCTTGACATTTGGACATTTAAATGGCATGGTTAAATGTAGTCAAGGGATGTAGTGAGACATGGTGACCCTCAGTTAAGCAACATAGTATATCACAGAAATATCTGTGAAACACAGTGCAGGGATGCTCTGTATCTCAGACGTGTCTTAAATTGCTGATGATTATGTTGTGCACTGCTGAAAAATTATGAACTATACCCTCTTTCTTTCTTTTTAATCATTAATAGCACAGAACACAGTGACCTAGGGGTGTTCCTCTTCTCCATAGACTAAGGACAAAGCTGGTTTCCACTTTTCATAGTTCTTCTGGAGGAATCTGTGATGAAATAAACCAGAATTTAGATGTGCATCAGTAGGTTTGGGGCTGCAGTTGCTACAGCCTTACTTCACACCAGCAGTGCAATATTTTAAATTATTTCAGTTCTAGCAGTTTTCTGAGAAGTCCAACCTTCTTAAGTGATATGACCACAATAGGAGCCTGTGGCAGATGTGTTAGAGCAGTGAATTCTGCCTTGTGTGACGTGAAGGAGGCAGTTCTGTGGCTGAGGGCTGGAAGTGATTACAATTGTGATGTAATTTGGAAAACGGCACATGGAAATTTTCACATATCTTGGCCAGAAATGAATGCTAAGACTGCTGGACCACCTTAGATAAATATCTCTCTTTCTTGACAGGCTTAAAAGCTCAGTCAGTTGCTGTCAACTCTTAGAATAAATATCAGAGATTCATGTAGACACTTTTCCTATTTACAATCATAGGTTTAATTATGTTACATTTAATTACACTGAAGTACTGTTGATGCCTGTCTTCTCTTCATCTGTCTCCTTTTGATTACAGTTTTTAAATCCATTTCCTTGGCATTCTTGGAAAATATACTTGTATTTAGAAAAACCTTCATATAAAAGCTGAATACATTTGAATATAAAGAAAGAATGACATTAAAATAGTCAATTGTTGCCCTAGGTTATATAAACGTACATAGTATTTATCTCTTTGAATGTTGTCAATAGTAATTATTTTGTTTAGGCAATAAAAGCAGTTTCCTGCTTTTTTCTGTCTTAACAATAGTTCTTTGCTCTTGGGACTACCAAATCATCAAGTCTATATATGTGATATATCTCTTCTATAGCATTTGGCTTTTTAATGGCAGCTTTATAGAATTTCTCTTTAATAAACCCTTCCAGCTTGTGTTGCAGGCGTGGCTGCAGTGCAGTCTTGCCCTGGTGCTCTAACCCACGTGGGCTCCCAGGATTGCTCAACAACCTGACATTATTGCTTTTCTGTTTGTTGTTTGGTGTTTTTTCTTTAATGTTGATTACACTTGAGAGGTGGCGGGCGTTGGCCGAGTGGCGTAGACCCCGCCTGTGGAGCCGGTTCCTCCTCTGAGGACGCCGGTTCGAATCCTGGAGGAACTCGCTGTCGCCGTCCGAGCGTGCTCGGCAGTGGCAAGATGAACCTCAGGAGTAAAGGGAGTGGGGCCAGTTCCGCGCACACTGTGTCTCACCTAAAAAATCCATTGCGCAGGCTTATCCCGAGATCTTCATTCGTGAAGTCCAGCCAACAATAAACCCTTATGAACTGCATTGCAGCAAAAGAGCTATTTAGATCACAGAATCACAGAATATGCAGAGCTGGAAGGGACTGATAAGGATCACCAAGTCCAGCTCTTAACCCTGCACAGAACTATCCCCAAGAGTCACACCATGTACCTGAGAGTATCACACAAATGCTTCTTGAACTCTGCCAGGCTGGGTGCTGCGACCACTGCTCTGGGGAGCCTGTTCAGTGCCCAACCACCCTCTGGGTGAAGAGCCATTTTCTAATACCCAACTTAAATCTCCCCTGACAAAACTTTAGGCTGTTCCCTTGGGCCCTGTCACTGGTCACCACAGAGAAGAGATCAGTGCCTCGCCCTCCTCTTTCCCTCACAAGGAAGTTGTAACTGCAGTGAGGTCTCCTCTCACTCTCCTCTTCTCCAGGCTGAACACACCAAGTGCCCTCAACTGCTCCTTATACGGCTTCCCCTCAAGATCCTTCACCATCTTTGCTGCTCTCCTTTGGACACACTTTAACAGCTTAAAATCTTTCTTTTATTTGGTGCCCAAAACTGCACACGATATTCAAGGTGAGGCTGCACCAGTGCAGAGCAGAGCAGGACAATCCTCTCCCTTGACTGGCTGGTGATGCCTAGTTTGTCACAATTTCACAAGAATTATCTGTAAAGACACTTCAGATCTCTCTGAAGACAGTGGAACTAATGAGTTACTAATATTCCCATAGAAATAATAAACACATCTCATAGGCATGTGTTTAAAACCTTATCTATGCCATTTAGAGTAACAAGAAAAAGAAGAAAAGTATTTTAATGATGAGACTAAAAGTCAATTGTTTTCTGTCAGACTTGATCTATATCAGAAAGACCAATTGAGATGCTTCAAAGTGTTTTGAAGTATATTTTGTTTCAAATATTTTTGAAGAGAAGCCAAACCCAAAATAAAACATTAAAATAAGTAGATTTTGAAATGACAAGATGACAAAGTCATTACAGCTTGCCTATTAAAGGAGAGGGAAAATTTTATTTTTAGCTTCCTTTAGTTTGAGATTTCATTCATAGATATACTTTTTAAGGGTAGCTTACCTGCCATTTAACTATGTTAATAAATAAAAATGGTTTTATCTCCATTGTATCAAAAGGGAAAAAACAACCTAATAACAAAACAGCCCTATATTAGCTTTAGAATTTATTTTTGATTTGTAGTGATACAGGAGGAAATGAGATTCAGTTTCTATATTATGGCACCTAGTGTAGGGGATCTTTGAGTTGAGTTTCAGGCCTACATTGATCAAGGTATGTAAACTGAGGAAATCTACATTCTATTGAGCATTTAGGTATGACTGTGAGCAAAAAATTTAAGTGTCCTAATCTTTCAGCCAAATTCTAGCTATAGTGTTTTACTTATGTTATTGATCTTGAAGCTGAACAGTGATCATTTGAGATAGTCATGCAAAAAGTCTCTGGTTCATTTAAGGAGCTGTAAACAGAAGGTTACACAAGATTGTTGTGTTAATTTCTCTGAGCCTGAATGTAGTCATTTTTGGCTCTCATGAGATTTGTCTACTTCAGTTTGTTCTGTGACCAAGAAAAGAGAAAAATAATGACAAATATCTTTTGTATTGATAGAAGGACAGGTTTCAGACTACATATCAAACTTTCAGACTATAGCTATAAAAAAGACTATAGGCATTAGTATCCATCTAGACTAATGAGCTGAATGTATTTGGGCCCACTTTCCATACTATTAAGCTCTTACCTTCTAAGCAGAGAAGCCTTGTAACTGCCTAGTGAGAGCAGTGTTCAACCCAGGTCAGCCCCTGAAGAGCCCTCAGGAGGTGTTTGGAGTGATGATAGCCCAGTTCAGTCAAATAGCCATAGGACCGATTCTAGCAATTTAGCTTTGTAAACTGATTGCTTCAGGGCCTGGGAATGAATGTATTCTTCAGTTTATTACTATAGATGCAGTTTATATGTTTCTCTACCATTGTATTTATAACAATGTATAAAATCATGAGTTTTCCTACGCTATGGCTGAAGACATGCATTTGAATACAATAAAACAAGCACATCAACAGATATTTCAGACACTCTTAAAAGAAAATGAGCAAGTTTGAGACCCTAATAAGATGTACAAGACCAAATAATGTAAAAGAAAGTTGCAGATGAGGAACAAATCTACAGAGAGACAAGGGAACAGAGTTTTGAAGGAAAGATCTTGGTAAAAGCAGCACATAGGATAGCACCTCTATGATACAGTTCTCTCCATAGTCCTAAAGTGATGAAAAATAGATGAGAAGTTGTCTAATATGTGCATAATTTTCAACTGAATTGTCCTCTTAAAATATCCAGTAACTTCAGGACTTTAATTTATAAAATCTTTTTCATTCATTATTTTTAAAATCCTCATATGTCTCCTCATTTCACTGGTTTGAATTATCTTTTTAAAAATCTTTTAATACTTTACTTTTCAAGTTTCACTTAGTTGGAAGGGTAACATACTTAGTGATGCCTATTTCTGTTCTCCTGAACTAAAGTAATTAAAACTTGCTATATTTTCAGCTTGTGTGTTGAGTAGATATCTGTCAACATTCCCTACCCAGATTTTCTTTTCGTCTCTTGCATATTTTAAGTGTATATTTGCTTTCCTGTTGTGTGCTCCTCAGCACATATGGATACATAGGGTGGTTCTTCCATAGCTGCAGGCCTTCACAGTTCTGTTTGCTGAACTTCATCAGGTTCCTGGCAGCCCATTTCTCCAGTTTGCCAAAGTCCCTCCAGATGGCAATACAACCCTCTGGGATATTGGCCACTCCCTCCTATTTGGAATTTGAAAAGTTGCATTCTGCCCTGTCATCCAGATCGTTACTGAAGAATTTGATACAGGAGTGAATCCAGTATTGATCCTTGGGTATGCCACTACTCATTGGCTTTTAACTAGACTTTATGCCACTGTTCATTAGACTCCAGAGTTAGCTATTCTGGCAGTTGTCAATCCACTTTACTGTCTGCTCATCCATCTGTGATTTCACCATGGTGTAGCCACACTGACTACTTCTGATTACTTTCTCATTCTTAATGTGCCTGGAAATGGTCTCCAGAACTACCTTCCCAAGGTCTGGGATGAAGCTACCATCCTGTAGTTCCTCAGGTCCTTTCTCTCACCCTTCTGGAAGATGTTGGGGACATTTGCTTTCCCCCAGTCTTCAGGTAATTTTCCTATCTACTATGATCAGTGTCCAGGCATCACCTGCATTATAAACACAGTGGCTGACAAGCAACACAGGGTAGAAAAGAATAGCAGGAGAGGAGCTGCAAATAGAATGCTTCAAAGCATTTTGCTTTGATAAGTCTAGCGTGCCCTGGGCTGGTGATGTCAATATACAGGCTTCTATAACCTGGTTTTGACCATAAATTATTTTATTTATGTTCATAACAAAACAAAACAAAACAAAACAAAACAAAACAACCAAACACAAAAAAAAAGCCCAAACAAAAACCCACAAAAACCACACAAAACAAAACCAAAACCAAACCAAAAAAACCTCACAAACAAACAAGCTCCAAAACAAAACCAAACAACAACAAAAACAAAAAAGCAAACAAAAAAACCAGATATCACAATTATGGCAGCTATGGTCAATACATTTTTTGTTTAGTTGTTTGGTTTTTTTTTTGTTTTTCCCAGTGAGCCTGCTTTCCTAGTTAGAGAAAAAGCAGTCTTTGTTGAAACTCTAATAACTAAACATTTCAGTGTGACATTGATTACTAATAACATGAAAGCAGAAACCTCTGTGGAATTCAGGTCCTCAGGTAAGAAAAAAAAAAATAGTTCTGGCATCAGTTAAGGCATGAGGGACACTGAGTTGATTGGATATGACAGTTTGTATTAGCTAAGAATATCCCTGATACACATGTCGGTAATGTATACTTGCAAAAATTGTTTGCTAGAGCAGATGTTGTTTTTCATATAATGTATAACACAGATTTCTTTTTAAGGTAATGAAAAAGTAAATTAAACTCCATGGAGTGGAATGGAACACTGGCTTTAAACTAGCAGGAAAATAATTCTTAATAGCTTTGTTAACTTGAGCAGTGGTTCCAATACACAAAATCAAACACTTAGAAGGAAAAAATGTTTATATATGACCCTATTCTCTATTTTTGCATTTATTTAAAAAAAAAATTTGAAAAAAAAATCTAACCATATGTTCCAACTGTTCCATAACAGTATTTATTGAGTGAAGATTGCTTGATTCATTAAGGTAGGGACATTGCAGACACTTTCAGGGATTATTACTTGTGTTTCTTTTTAAATAAATCAGTGATGTGATCTTTAAATTTAAAGTATAAATTTTCTGACACTTTTTACTGAAGAGCAAGATACATGCAAAAAAATGAATGTCAAACCCTTTCCTTCTAATTTTTTTCCCAAAAAATACCTCACAAAGAAAGCAGAAAAAGTGGTCAGGGATTTTCTTTAATCATATTCATTGAGTCTTGCCACTTGGCTCCAGAGTTTGATTTCAGAACCAAATATATTTCCTGATTGAACTGCCATATCTGGGAAAAAATAAAATGCCGATTTTTCATGAAATTGCAAGTTTTTAGTACTGAAAATTGACAAAAAAAATATTTAGCTTGTGTTTAAGAGTATTGTGTACTGAGACATTCATTAGAGTCCACAGATGTGCTTCAGGAACTTTGTATCAAGAAATATTTAATATTCTACCTCTAAAACCTTCTGTTCTTAGTTCCTTAAAATTGTAGAATTTATATTTTGTCTTCATTGTAAAGCAGTAGTGAAAAAACATTGCAAATAGAGATGGATGGATTGCAAGAACTTCAAGACTGAACATCAAGTCAATTTTATTTGTGAGTTTAAAGACTTTTATGAACTGATTTTTAAAAGTTAAGTTATTGGTATTAAAATTAATTGTTGAATTGCAGGTCATGCTAACCAAATTGTTTGAGAACTATGAAATTTCTTTTCCTTGAAAGTAACTCATACAATGTGACAACAAAAGTGTCTAAAACATGCAATTGTGCCTAAATTATGAATAGTTTCTTCTTTTTGCTGTGATGCAGTCCTCAACCTTTCTGCCATAACACCCCAAAATTTACATTTCATGTTTGTATCCTGCTCTGATGCAATATCCTCTCAGTGGAAAAAGGAGGAACAGAACTGATTTTGGAAAAAAGCACCCTGTGCCACAACCAAACAGAAAGTCCTACTAATATGGAGTTTGAGGAACTCTTCAAAACTTGATTGCTGTTTCCTATTTTTTTTCCTTTTAAAAAGTAGTAATTGTTTGAATGTTACACACAGGGTGAAGACTTCATTTAGATTTAAAACAAAAACAAACAAAAAAACCCTAACTAAATAAAGCCAACATTGGTCATCAGGATCTCAGCATTTTGACATCTCTGGGATAGTATCTTAGAATTCTCTCCAGAAAATCCACAAAATCTTTATTTCCCACATTAGTTGCATCTTACTAGTTTTGTGAACAAAAGATAAAATATATTCTAAGCTTTATCTGGTGTTGCAGAGAAATTTACAAAACAAGGAAAATCTTATAGAGATTTCGTTTGTTTGTTAAACTAAAAAGCATTCTTATTAAACCCAAAAGAGGTATATTGAGAACACCTGATATTTTGAAGCAGATTAGCGGTTTGCCCCTAACACAGAACAGTTCATGAGGCATGGTCTCAGAAGCACAGAGAGAAAACTTGGCACACCTACACAGGAGTCTCAGCTTCACTGTATGTATAGACAGCATGGTCACAAGTGTAGTGCAATTGGGCCCCAGCATATATTGGCCAGCCCTGTGACCATCTGCTCTCAAAGCGGCATTCACAGAGTTGTTTCCAACTGGAAATTTCCAGTAGGAAATTAGGTAGTATACTTCTTGAGCTCTTCTCAGAAGTCAGTATTTTGCAACAGCCTAACTTAAACAGCAAAGACCAATTAGATCAATATGGAGGTGGGGACTGTGTTTGGGAGTGTGTGGGTTCTTTTTATATAGAAAACATGGGCCTCACTACCAAGGAGTCACTGAGGGTATAAAAAATAAGGGAAGACACAGAAGCATAGAAACCGCAAGTTACTAAAACTTAGAAGACAAATGACCTTGAGGGAGTAACTGATAGAAAAGGATTGTGCAGATGAGTCATATCAGAATATGGAGAGACCGGAGGCCAACCAATCATACTAGCAGAAGGGTCACATGCCAAGTGAGTGAACAATGTATGTATCCAAATAGTGATAATGTAGGTGTGTGCAGAAAAAAAATCACTATATAATAACTGTGTTAAGCTGCAATAAACGGCTTCTCTTAACATCATATTGGTGGGTCAGAGTGGTCCGGCCTTGCATGGAAACAGGTGACATGACAGGAGTGTACTAGGTTTTCATCTGCCTCTAGTTAGCTATTAGATATTGTCTTAATATCTAGTAGTTCACTGCATCTTTGTGTTTTAGCTTGAAGGCAAAAGCTGTTTTCAGAACTTTGTTTTAGGGGCAGGAATACAGATGACAAACTTGGTTATTAAGTTCACAAAAATTGCTGGTCTGCAAAAAATGGTATACATCTACACAGTTAATACTCTTAGATGTGTGATGAATATTTTGATTTTTATTTGAAATGCACATTTGAATCATGATTTACTGCCTTAACATATTAAGAACAAAATTTTTGTGGTATAGCACTTCACTAACCTATCTCTGAAACACACTGTGCTCATTTTCATGTTCTTCACAAAAATCTGTCAAAATAGAACTTTCAGCCATCTTCCAGAAAGCCATTTTTCAACCTAGAAGAAGCACATACAAACATCTGCTCTTCCACATATGAAAAGGCTCAGAGGAAAGAAAAGGAGCTCTTGTGTGAATCCAAGGATTACTCAGCAATGGCTGCTGGTGTCTTGAGCAAACACATTTGTCTCTTGCTTAAAAAAGATGCGGGTCACGTTCTCTGGGCCAACAAGTACAGACAAGACTGCTGAATTGCCATCTGTGTTTAATCTGTCACTAAAGAGCAAACAAGGGTGTTCCAGCTTTTCAAAGGAAATGCTGACTGGTAGGAACATGTGCCGCATTAGAAAGCGCTCCAGTCACAAGGCTTTCTTCACTTGTGCCTTCTGCTTGATTGCTTTCTTAATTAATTATTTGGCCAAGATAGCTATCTTTATCAGTATAGCCACTTATTTAAAAGATTAATTGCTAAAAAAGAAGAGGACAAATTCCCCCTGAAGATTTCTCTTTTCAGTATACTGCATCAGTTACATAATTTCTGAACATGTCTGTTCTAATTAGCCATCTTCTTGTTAAAGAAGTCTTGTTTTTTTTAAATATAATTCTCTGAGAGTACATGCTTAAGGATGTAAAAATGCACAAGAAGTACTTTCAAAGTACTTTAAAATATTAGTTGAGGAGGTTTTTTTTAGAGACAATTCACACTGAAGCATGTTTTCCGGAGAAATGTTCTGCCAAAACCATTACTTTGCCAGTGGGTTTTTCAGTCCTCTTTTCCACAGTAGAGATACTTCTGTGAATTAAAAGTAGACTTTACCTTGCCAGACTCTATCCCTTCTCTGAAACTCTCCTACGTATATACTAATTCATGCAGCTCCCTCTATCTTATTGTCATCACTAAAGAAAGGATGTAATTTCACAAACCATGTATTATGACTCAGCTACTGCAGCAACTAGAAAAACATATCGATTTACGTTCTCTCTAGAGGCAAGACATCACTTTGATAATTAGGTAAGATAGAAAAAGGTCGTGAAAAATAGATGAAGACAAATCTCCCAGCATTTTAAAGAATGTAGATGACATATATATCTTGCATGAGTGATACAGTTCAATTGATATATATGATTGCCTTATTAATATAGCCTGAAAAGTAAGCTTGATGTGTTTTGGGTTATTGTAATTTATCTAAAACTACTCAGATCCCTGCTACCATGAACCGGGTGCTGGAGGCAGGGAAAGAAGATAAAATATAGTCAAGCAGTTTGGTTCCCTAGGCAGTTAGAGAGTTCTTCTCATGGAGTCACGGAAAGAGTAAAATAAGTTTTTTGCACTTTCCATTATGCTGAAAATCTACCACAAACTGGGTAAGATGTTAGCCTTTAAAAAGTCTGCATCAGCTTGATCACCTACAAAAGAAGAAAAATTATGAAGAGACAGACTTCTAAGAGTCTAATGTTTTTTTCCTCTGCCAGTGCATGAAGGCCTGTGATGGGTTTCTGTAGCTGAATTTTAGTAGAAGGGGAGCTTCCAGGATGGTTTCTGTTAGAAGCTGCTAGAAGCTTCTCCTGTCCCTTGGAGCCAATGACAGCCAGGTCCAGAAGGGACTTCCTGCTGGTGGACAGAGTTGAGACAATTAAGAATCATAGTCACGCCTCTGTAATAACATATTTAAGAAATTAGGAGTTTTGCGCAGTTGAAATTCCAGCCATGAGATAACAACGCAGAGACCAAGGTCAGAGCAGGAGGAGGCGAAGGAGGGACTCCATGCTGGAGCAGGGTTGGGGGGGAAGGACTGAAAGCTATTCCCCCCACCTCTCCCTGAAACCTGCGGAGACCTCTTGGGTTGCGGAGACCCCCCTGCAGCCCCTGGAGGAGCAGGTGGATGCCTGAAGGAGCTGCTGCCCTCTGGGAGGCCCAGGATGGAGTGAGATCCTGGAAGAGACTTGCAGCCATGACTCATGGAGAAGGAGACCCACACTCGAAGCAGATTTTTTCCTCCCAGTAGAAGTGTTGCCCGGGGGGTGGACTCACGTTGGAGAGGTCTATTGAGCACTGTCTCCTATGGGAGGGACCCCACGGGAGCAGGGGAAGGATTAAGAGCTGAAGCCCCCCTGCCCACTGTGGCGAAGACCGTGGTGGAGCAGGTTGTCCCCCTGCAGCTCATGGAGACCATCGGGGTGCAGAGACCCGACTGCACCCCATGGAGTGACCCACAGGACAAGAGCAATGGCAGTAACAATAACCGTCTGCAAAACTCCCATTCGCTGCTCTCTCGGACTGCTGGAAAGAGGGAGGAGTGGGAGGAGAGGGGTGTTCTTAAGAGTGATTTATTTCTTTTTAGTTTTATTGCCTTTAGTTTTAGTTCTTATCTTGTTAGTAATAAATTTAAGTATTTAGCTACTCTGAGTTTTTTTTTCCATTATCTTTCAACTACTTTTTTTTTGGCCTTTTCTGCTTTTCCTTTCCCTCTGGGAAAGGGGGGGCCTGGAGATTTGGGTGGACACCAGGTGAAAACTGCCACAAGGCCTCATGAATCTTCTGTGATCTCAGACATTTCTGGCCAAGCAACTCCTTTTTCTGAAAGTTACTGTTATATTTCAATATCCATCTGTCTCCTCAGATAATTACTTATAAGCAGGTTTTCTTCTACATTTAACAGCAAGGATGTTCCTAACCTTTATTTTGCAGAGCCTAAAAGGGAGAAGATAGAACATTCAGCCATAGAATGGTAATTTTTTTTTTTTTTTTTGTGTGTGTGTGTGTGTATGAAACTTTTCCAAATTCAGTGGCATATTTCACCAGCTATAGCCACCTTTACAAACAAATCTCTCTTTTTCAGACTATGGACATAAAGCAATCATCACACTTCATGAATTCAGGATGGTTTTGTGCTTTCAAGGCCTATTCTACAAAGGCAATGACATAAAAAAACCCACTGTGTGGTTTTGTTTGTTTGTTTGTTTTTTTGTTGTTTGGGGTTTGGTTTTGTATTTTTTTTTAAATCTCCAAAACATTTCTAAAGTAGTTTTTCATGCCTCCTTTGTGGTGCATTCAGAAAACATGGTAGTGGAATACAATGGTCTTTTGGAGCAGTCTTTTGGGGTGTATGATATAACTTGATCCTGATTTTTAATAAGTATAGATAATTCAGTTTCCCCAAATTCATGTTAACAGAAATTAAAAATTATTCAGAAAAAAAACACACAACATATTCCATTTTGGTTTTAGCAGAGTATTCCCTCTGTCACCATTGTTATTTTCTAAACAATGACAATTTTTTACTGTGACCCTAACTCTATTTTCAAGCAGAAAAACGCTCTGTTGGACTCTGACTAGCTCAGCATACTAGAGCTGAGCAGATGGAAAGTTACTTGTAACTACTCCCACCAGCAGTGAGATTCAGGGGGTTGATGCTTTTCACTTCCCAGAAATTTTTACTGGCTTCAAATTTTTTCTCCTCCCACTCTCAACCCTCAATCCTCTTTGGGGCTGAAACCAGCCTTTTCTCCTGTTTTTCAGTTCTTGCTTCTCAGTTACACTTAAAAATACTCCCCATCTGAAATAAGGGCTAGGATGACCCCAGGATACACAGACACTTGTATTTCCAAAGCTTTCAAAACAGTTTATGAGTGATTTAAACACAATGACATATCTAGTAATATCAAGTAAAAGACCACTATTTAACCTGTAGAATAATCAAAGTTTAAAGTAGTTTGGAAACTCACTCAAGTGGAGATTGAAATTCAGGTTTTACATGGCTGAGGGCAGATTATTCATGCTTGGTTGAAGTATTTTGTTTCTTAAGGATTAAGGCTATTGAACTATTTGGGACTTGTCCTAAGATGACTGCCTCTTCCATGTCGAAATAATGTAGTACTTTAGTGCACAGGTGTAATTTGTTAGGAAAATTGAAAGGATATTTTAAACTACAATCTGTTCTTTTCAGGCTGTAGTCGCTTGGTGCTAAACACCCTGCTGAACAGAGAAGGGCTTCAGTGCAAGGAATGAAAGCCTGGATCTGACAAGAAACTACCCTTTTCTGCAAAGAACCTGCCACCTTCTTCATGAGAAATACCCTTTACACCGACCGTGCTCAAATGCTTCTGCTCTCCCGTTTTGCATCTTCCTAAACGTACTGGAATCGTGCCTCTGCTATAAAGGACGGTCGGCCTGGCTGTACGGGGGAGGCAGGCGTGGCCCACGGTGCTGCTGGAGCTGGCAGAAGGAGCAGGAACGATCGGTCTCCATCCCAGCGCCGCCTCCGCCTCCCCGCGTTCCCATGTGCGCAGCGCCGCCGGCAGAGAGCAGCCCCGGCTGCCAGCCCTTTGCCCAGGAATCGGGCATAACTCATTCTGAAAAGCAAGAGCGAAATGTGGGGGCTGGAAATTATTTATATAGAGAAAGAAACAAACAAACAAACCCCCTCAAACAAACAAACAAAAACCTGACAGCACAACGCCACAACAGCCTGCTCCCCAAATACACTACATTTAATTTGGTTAATGCACCATACCTTGTTATGTCATCATGCTGGCTCCATAGTTACATAAGGATTTCCATCCACGTTTTTCACATTCAACAGGATTTTAAAAGAAAAGTAGGTAATTTACACCACAGTTCTGAAGAAATGGTACAGTCCTGGGATCTTAAATTTGTCATAGCTGAGTATCAAGCTCGTTCAGTCCTCTGACTGAAAACGTCATGACTCATGGCTCTGGACAGCTTATTCTTACTTAGATGACAAAAATTTTCCATGGGCATCTGAAGTAGTGGACAGTTAAATCCTGTATCCTGCTAATATCTCCATAATACATATGTCAGCCAAAATGTTACACTCTATAATGCCTCAGAAAGCACCTTTTGCTCCTGAAGTTAAAGGTAGCCATGCTGTGGATGAGGCATGGAGCTGAGCACAGTGTGACCTAAAGAATTTATCTTACAGCTTCAGGGTTGAAGATCAGTTTTGTTTACTTTTGTGCCTAGACCATGATCTTAAAGACCTTGTAGTGGGTTGACCCTGACTGGATGCCAGGTCCTCACAAAATACCCCAGTATAAAACATGGAAGTCTGAACTTGTTAATTTTCAAAATTTCAGTGAAGATATACAATCACTATATCACTACTCATTTTAGCAGAAACCTTTAGCAAATAAGCTTACTCCAAACTTCAACTACAATACTTCCTTACACATAAAAATCTATAGATTTCTTTTGTGAAAACAAACATTTATTTTCTGTCACTTTTTATAAATCAAATATTTTTCAGCACATTGGAACTGAAATTTGTATCAAAATAAATACAGTATAGATTGCATTAATTGAATACTCATTTTGACCAAAATGTCAATTTTGGAATAACTTTTAGTATCTTGTCACAGTTGTAATTTTGCCAAAGTATTTCTTCAGGCAGATTTACTCTTAGATACAATTAAAAGTTTATTAAGTGGAAGAAAGAAGGAAAAAAAAATCCTGTTATAATCTGAAGCAGTCTTAGAAATCATCTTGGTAGGGAAAGCCACTTTACAAAAGGAAAAAAAAAAACAGACAAAATTTTTTTCCATAAAAGAAAAAAATTATGTTTAAAAAATAATAAGAAAATTTGAATAGAAAGAGTCTAAATGAGAATGTGAAATACTTGAGAACCAAATGCCTTGGGAAATTCTCTCTTTTTGGTCCTGTGACATTGCAGTTCTTGTTAACCTTGCAACAGACAAGAGAAGAGAAGAGAAGAGAAGAGAAGAGAAGAGAAGAGNAAGAGGGAAGGGAAGGGAAGACTACTTCAGGGCTGACCAAAAGTTAAGGCATGTGGTTAAGGGCCCAAGTGCCTCTTAAACACTGACAGGCCTGAAGCATCAACTATCTCTCTAGGAAGCCTCTTTTAATGTTTGACTGCCTTCTCAGTAAAGAAATATTTCCCAATGTCCAGGCTAAACTTTCCTGGCACAGATCTGACCCATTCCCGTGCATTCTGTCACTGGATACCTGGGAAAAACAGATCATCACCTCTGTCTTCACTTTCCCTCCTTGAGAAGCTGTGGAGAGTAATGAGTTAGTCCCTCCGCGTCCTCTTCTCTGAAACAAACCCAAAGCCCTCAGCTGCTCCTTACAGGATGTACCTTCCAGCCTCGTTGCCCTCCTCTGGATGTTTTCAAGGACTTTCACATCCTTCTCAAACTGTGGGGCCCAGGACTGCATAGAACCCAAGGTGAGGCACTGGCATGGAGTACAGTGGGACAATCACCTCTGGTTATGACATGTTTGACACACCCCAGGATGCAGTTTAGTGTCTGTAGTTTAGTTGCCAGAGCTCTCTGATGGCTCATGTTGAGCCTGCTGCCAACCAGCCCCCTCAGATCCCTTTCTGCAGGGCTGCTTTCCAGCTACTCCCAGTTTATAGCATTCAGCATTACTCTGTCTTAGTTGCAGATTCTGGAATTTGTTATTGGTCAACTTCCTCCCTTTAATGATTGCCCATTACTGCTATCTACTGAGATTCCTTTTGATAAGCCAAAATTTTATTAAGGTTTTATTGCCTTTCAAAGACACAAATATACTAAACAGGGATACTATACTGAGGCTATAAAACTTACACTTATTCAATTTTTTTTCTTCATGATTAGCAAATTTGAAGTATTTCTTAAAGACACTCAAAAGATAGAAAATTACACTAATTTAGAAATAAATTTAGGAACATGAGTTTCAATTAAGCAAGGTTTTGAGAAGTCTAATATGAGTTAACAGTTTCTGCTAGATAGTTGATGGCATATCAAACATTTTCTTTCTTTACTGCCTCTCTCTTATGGCCTGTCTCTATACCACCCTATCCTATTATACTCCATGATATAATCTTGTGGGTTATTTCAAGATATGATAGCTTTCTACCAAATAAGATATGTACATCATGCTAAATGATCGAGTTGCAATGGTTTAAGAAGGTTTTTATTAGCTATCAATGAATAAGAGTGTGAAGAAAGAAGAGCAAAAAGTACTAAAGCATTACAAGATTTAAAGGTGAATTTCAGGAAAAGCATTTAGGATTTTCAAACAATTAGTCATTGGAAAAATTCCCCAAAAGAAATAGATCCACAGATCTAGGAGGCAACTCAATTTTGCATAAGGTATTCAAGAAACTTAAATATGTATATTTATACATACAACTATATACTTATACACAGCTGTTTTGTCCAGAAAACCTATCAACCTATATAACAAAATTGTATTTAATACTGATTTTATTTATGTTTTCTGGTGGCTTATTTCACTAAAAACATGAAAAATTGAACACTTGTATACCTAGCTGAGTTTTAGACCTTGTCTTAACTTAGACCGTAATTAGGAAAGGCTTATGTCACCTTATTTTATTTTTGGCATCATTCTCTCTTAAGTAGCCTCTTAAGCCAGCCATTTTTGTCTTTTGCTTTTCTCATATGATGTCTGATAGACATATATGATTCCTTCACCCTGAGATGGAAATATTATTACACTTGTGATATTTTCCATGTATATAGTTTCAGCCACCTTAAAAAGTGAAGGCAGATGATATCACCAAGCCTCCTTCTCTTCTTGATATTTAGTAAAGGGAAAATGGTATAAGCATTTGTGAGAGGTCAAGGTGCAAGATCTGTGACCCAAATGTGATTTTTTTTTTCTCTTTCTTCTATTTTTGACCTTTGTTTATTTTGCTTACATTATACGCAAATGCACACTTTAGCCATTGATAAACAGGTTGTAGTGTCTGTTTATATCAAAAAGTATATTTATCTAACAAGCACTCTTTTTTTTTTTTTTTCCTCTGTTCAAAAAAAGTCACTATTCTAATGTGTAGTGAAACAAAGGCTTTTTTTCTTATTTTAATAATCTAGTTAGGCCTTCTGGTTTTAGTATAACATAGTAATATACTTAAAAACCTTCCTGAATAGCGCATATGTACTCAGGGGAAAGAGAGAATCTCTAAAAGATTAATCTCTGGGGAAGTGATTTTGACCACTTTGGCATGTAATATGCTAACCTTTTTCTGGTTCTTATTCTGCCAGGCCTCTCTTAGTGTATGTGCATCATTAGACAGTAGGCAGCAGGGTTAGAAGTGCATATATATATATTTATTTAGGGAGCTGAAGGTCAAGAGGTTCCCTGCATTTAATATGATTTTACAAGTCAGATGCATTCCTTGTGCAGTCACTCCAGTTTAGGTTTCATAGTAGGTATTGTCTCGGCACCTGCAGTCTTGACAGGCAGGCTGTGTGCTCTCCTCTCCCTCTTCTTTCATGTGTCTTCAACCTACTGGGTTGTGGAAGCGAAAGGGGCATGAAGGAAATCCTCACCTGCAGTGCTGCAGTTACCACTTTCTCCAGACACTACCACTGCTGCTTTTTTTTTGTCTCTCGGCATGTACTCATGCTGGTCCATGATGTACTGGCTGGTGTTGTGGGGTGTACACATCCCTGGTGGGCGGTGTCCTGCCACATTCATGGGGCGGAGGCGTGCTCTTGCCTCCCGCCACGTTGCTGCTGGCACGTGCAAAGTTGGGACCCAGCAGCGCTTCTTTGCATTCCAGAACAGCGCTCTCTTTTGACTGTTGCTTCTCTGCCCAGTGGCCCTGTCTTGGTGGATGGGCTCAGTGCATGGTGCTTGTTGCTGCTTCAAATTCCTCCTCCAACTGTGACTCCACCAGTGTGCCTTCCCAGGCTGCTTCCACCATGGCCTGCGCACAAGACCCCTGTGTTTGCCAACCTGTCTCCCATAGCCATTTGAGGAAGACGCACAGGGATCCTGCTCCATGAGATCCTTCTCTCTCTCCTGCTGCCCCTGCTCATTGTCTCTGTTAATGCGACTTCCGCCCCTGCACTTCCACTGCCGCTCTTGTCTTCTGCCTCTGCCAACCCTGTTGCTACACAGAAGCATGATGAGCATGTCATCTGCCTGCACTTGCTGCCACTGTCTTTGCCTCTTGGCCTTGGCCTCACCTTGCTGTGCCTTCTTGTGCTGTCCAGGAGTGACCGCAGTGGGTGGTGTGATGGGGCCGAGGGCACTGCGCTGGGGTTGGTTTCCCGGCCAGCTGAGGCCTGGTCCTGAGGCGACGGCAACGGTCTTGCATCCATGACGGGTGTTTAGCTGGGAGGCTTGTGAGGGAACCCGGCACCTTCCCCTCCCAATACAGACACCCTGCAATCCCACAGAGGCCCTTCGTGTGGGGGAAGAGTGACAGGCTACTTTGGCACCCTGCCTGGAGGAGCCAGTAGTGAGTGGCGGCGCCATGGCGGGGGCCACAAGGACACCAGTGGTTGACCAGCAGGGGGTGCCCTCCACTCGGGCCGGGCCTGGCGCTGCTGCCCTCGGGACACAGGGAGGGCTGTCCCAGCACCTGGAGAACTATGAAGAGGGACTAAGCAGCTGGCGTAAGCTGACACAGAAAGTCAGCACCTTCGAAAAGGCTTTGAGTCCCCCCTGACTCAAAGTCTTGCATCCAACCCTTTTAGGTCAACTGTTGAAATTAATTCCGGATTTTTGAGTGTGGACGGTGGAGAGATACCAGGCCTATCTCAGGATTAATTGCCTATGCAGAGTATATTTACATAACACCAGGTGCTATTTGTAGCATCCTTCCTGCTGGCTTTTTGTGGTACAGAATAAAAACTAATTAATCACAGAACCAGAGAATCACAGAACCAGAGAATCACAGAACCAGAGAATCACACAATGGTTTGGGTTGGAAGGGACCTTAAAGGTTATCTTGTTGCAACCCTCCTCCAGGGACACCTTCCACTAGACCAGGTTGTTCAAAAGCCCCACCAAACCTGTCCCTGAACACTTCCAGGGATGGGAATAAATACATAAATAAATTTGTCTTCTGTGGTGAGAGAAAAAGCTTTATAGAGGACAAGTAGGTTGAAGAAAAGTGTATCCTCATTCTCATCACACAAAGATAAGGGTGGAGTTTCTGCGGCAGTGCTTGTCTCTGGAAGTTTTCACAGCTTGTGTAGCTGGGAATAAGTGGGTGTTTATTTTTTTAGGCTCCCTCTCCATACACTGATATTGTGAGATCACGTGTATGGTTTCATAGTGAGTGATGCATGTCCCCATTTATGCCAAAGTCTGTGTCTATTTTTTGCTGAAAGATATCATCAAGAACTCTGACTTCATACCTAATGATTAGAGCCTCTGTATAGTACAATGCCCTGAGACATAAATTGTTCTAATGGTATTTGTAGTCTACTTATTTAAATACAAAATAAGAAAAATAGTAGAATTTTTTAAAGATATAAAATGTTTCTTTTTTTTAATTATTTTTTTTATTTTCTAGATTGATTAAAAAAAAAAAAAAAAACAAACACAAGAAAAACCCAAAACAAACAAACAGAATAACTCAGCACCAAACCCAAACAAACAATCCTCCCTATCCAAAACCAAAACAAATCCACAAAATGTTCCTTTGGTTTTATCTTGAAAGAATTTTTTTATTCCTTCAGCTTTCATTAGAGATGAAAGGGTAAAAGTATGCTTAGGATTAAGTTTAACAAATAAAGATAAGTCACATCTACCCTTAGTGTTAGTGCTTGGTATATGTCACTATTTACCAACACACGATGGCAGTAGTGGTCCATGAAAAGATTAACCGAGGCTGTACATTAGTAAAGCAAAATCTGTCCTAGACCTTTTCTCTCTAGAGATAACTACAGTTTTGACTTATGAATATTGACAGTTCCCAATCTCAACTCCACAGAGGGGAGAAAAAAAAAAGAACAAAAGATAGATAAAGAGGAACGTTCACAGTCTTTTCTTAATCAAGGTCACCATAACTGTTATCCCTGATACAGTTTGTGAGCCCAAACTCCATGTATGAAATGGTAGTCTGATGTTTTCCTTAACCATGATGACTTTTTGGAAAGCTTTTCATGTTAATTATAGCAGGCTCTGTAGTCACTTTATCTCCTGGTCAGATTGTAGAACTTTGGGTACCTTCTCAAATCAAAGATTTCTTTAACAACTCATTTAGCTAATAATGCTGCCTTATCTGTGATCAATTTTGAGTGGGTACTTACTGGAGATACATATTGACTAAGCAAATACAGCTACTTCCAAACTGCATTGCTGCATCATTTTTAATGCTTCAATAAAAAATCTTTTAGACATGGAAAAGTATCTTAATAGTCACAATTATTAGTTTGATTTGATGCAGTTACTTTTCTCCTCTTTGAACACTGACAGTTTCAGTATGTCTTCATGGATTTCCTTTTGGATGATATCTTTCATAGAAACTAGACATTTATCATCAACTCCTCTTGACTTAAATAATTACATATTTGAGATTCTCATAGGTCTCCCAAGCTGAGTCTGGTTGATCCTGTGGCTGAAGAAATACTTTTAGTGGTCAATGGATTGTGCTGCTGAGATAGCTCTGTATAATTCCAAGCTCCAGAACTAGCAGCAGAAATATCTACATTGCTGCAAAAAGCCTAAGTTAACAGGATTTTTGGAGATCTCAAGGGTAATATAGCTCAACTGTTTCAGACACCTTATATTCTCTCATCACAGTTATGTCTCCCAAGCCAAGAAATCATTTACAGGTTATTAATTTCTCCTGTGGCAGTCCTACCAGACATTCTCAAAAGATGTCAAACACACAACTGCTGCACTGAGCAGTCTAGAAAATGTGACAGCAATTTTTTTTCTTTTATAATAGGCACTGGTTTTACTTTTGTGATTCATTAACAGAACTTTTCTAAAAACATTGATTTCCCAGCAGAGAGCATCTAGCAGAAATGACTCCTGAAGAGACAAGGTTATGTCCATGACTTTACCATGTGTCCAGGCAGGAATGGTAGAAAACAATAGCAGATTGGCCCATACATGACTCAGACTTCTTGTCATTATTAGTGCTGACCTGTGTATTGTTTTCTGAAGCAGGAAGAGTATGAACTGTATTACCTCTGATAACACTCTTATGTTATAAGGGAAGACACACACACACAAAAGGAAAATATGTACACAAATCCTGTAAACTCCCTGGCTATATTTCCACAACTAGATAAGGTCTGTAGTAAATTAATACGGTTAGAGCTCTGGTCTGTGATTTTTAAAGTCTCTTCCAAGGCAGAGTTTAGAGAGTTTATATTCCATTCTGTATTTCCTGACTTCTGGAGCACAGTAGTTTATTTTTATCTACAATATACCCTTTTCCTCACTGTCCTTGATCTGAGGGTATCTTGCAAAACAATCTTCACATTGTAGGTATGCACCACAGAATATGCTTGAGGATGAAACACCTGGCCACCCACATTCCTTTGTATGTTTTTGGTGCACCATGCTCATTATGATTTACAAGGTTTACCCTCTCCAACTGAAATGCGTCTTCCCTGAAGCAGATGTGGAATGGACAGCAAATCTGTCACTGGAGCTTGACCTCTCTACAAGAGCTCTGGGGCTAATTCAACCTACTACAGCAACTGTGGAAGGGGCTTTAGTTCTTCACTTCTCTCTCTACTTTTGAATTTTCATTTTTCCCAGAACACATGTGTTTTACTGGGAACATGATAAGCTGCTGGTGGCATGAAGCTTGATGTGTAAATGAAAAGGAACATGAAACTAAAGGCAGCAAAGATCTAAGACCTTTAGAATATTGTTGCTCTCCCTCTGCCTTAGCAGGACAGGAGAGACCAAGAATAAACTACCTCTGCTCTGAACCCTGTTTTCTGTCTCTCTTGATACATTATACCACTCCATATCCTGTCCCTGGTTCACCTCACCTCCTTCCTCCTTGCTCATCGAACTCTGGTTTTAGTGTGTCTGAGGTTCTTCCCTGTATGTTCACTTCTAGAAAATGGCAATAAGGAGGAAGAGTGAGGTCTCTGTGAACAGTTTCCTCTGCCTGGCCCAACAGTAATTTGGGGCTGCTTTTTTTTTTTTTTTTCCCCCCGGTCTTTCCTGAAGCCTTTATTACTGAAGATGTGCAGGTATTATTTTCTGCTTGTCACCATAGAACAGAATGAGAAAGTACCTGTACTGTATCTAGTGGATCTTTCCTGGGGATTTTCTCCCTAGAAAAGTGTATTAAATCTCCCTCACAAAAGAAGAGTTATTCAAACTATGCAAAGAGAGGGAATTTTCTAATCTTTAGATGATAAGGGTCTTAAACAGTAAAGCAGAAAATCTCATTGAATTGTTTCAAATAATTGTAAATTGAGCTCCACAAGGTTATTTGTGACTTTGATCTCTGAATTCTGGTCCTTAGTGTATTGAACTGCAAAATTTTATGTGACTATGGTAATATCACAAGGGGAGATTTTTTCCACTTCTTATGCAGAATGAAATTGAGTATTTCTTAAACTGGCTACTTTACATGAGACTTTTATTAGACAGATAATGTGGCAGCCACGTTTATCAAAGACAAAGAATACAGCTTTGGACCTTATCAGCATAACAAAGATAAATTATTGCTGCAAAAGTATAAATATATAGTTTATGTGGAAGTAATCTCATACAAATTTAAGCAGTGTATTTCATTATTAATTCAAGGAAAGATTCTGTTTCTTAAAGAACACGTGTTTTGGAATATTGTTAGTACTTTTCTAAAATGAAGAGACTTTTAAGGAAAGAAGTAGAAAAATAGATGTATCTCTGAGAGAAAAAAAGATTTAATTAAAATAAAAGGCAACAAATATTCAATTTTGTACACAAATTTTAGTTTTATTTCTTTATTTACCATGTAATAGTTAGACTTTAATATATAAGATTATTTAACTTTAGAATTCATTCATTAGATCTGAATAATTCAGCATAAAATTTGTCACTTACACTGCTTTTGTGGTAAAATATTTTTCTTGTTAAATAACTTGCAGCTGGGTAAATAATGTGTTTGACTTTTAGTATTTCATAATATTTTAATAATAGAAAAAAATGCATTATTAACAGGAATATTTACCAAATTAATGAGATTTAAAAAAAAATAATTTTGGTTATTGTAGCAGTGAGTTAATGATTTGTCTTTAGAAATTCTCATAGCATAAGACAGTATTGGCTGCTGTCAATGCTTAGATGAGGTTACCAACTGGTAAACGGGGTAGACATATGTATGCATAAGGTGTTTTGCTCAGGTTGATGGGATTACCATCCAGTCTGATGTCTTCAAGAGCCCTACGTACATAAGTAAAATCTCTCATTTTGCAGAAAGTTTCTTCATGCATCTCTTGAATGTTGTTGTTCTAGAACAAAAAACAAAGAAACAAAAAAAAAAAACAACTATCAGAATAATTGCCTGAAAGTAATTTTTAATTCCTTGAAGAAGCATTTTTGGATGTATTTTTGCTGCCTAGAGAGATACTTGTTTGAACTCAAGGGCCCAGATTGTGGTGGCAAGTCATCAAGAGAGAAATCTTTCAAGCAAGGGGGAAATTTCTTGGCCAGTGCAAGGCTTCCAAACTGTGTAACTCAAACCATGTAGCAGAGAAAGACTTTGCAGGAGGGGCCTGATGGAAGTATTGAGCATTTTCATTTCCAGATCATATTGAAAAGCCTTGTTAAGACAAATTTGAACTAGTGTGGGTCTGTTTGAAAGTCACAGAAACATAATTATCATCCTAAAAGCTTGATGTGCCTACAAAGGCACAAATCTGCAATTTGATCAGTGACAAATTTCTTTCCCGTGGCCTCTCACAGCAGTTTACCCCACAGCAGTATATATATTAGGAATATTGAATGCTTTAGGTTTTATTCCTTTAATTTAAATTCCTCATATAATCCTTATATTGACTGATCTTTTGTTCTTGAAGTGAACCATTTTCAACAATGAATTGGTAGAGTACAATATCATCAGGAAATTGGGACTAGATGTTTCATCTCCTAGAATGAAGGCTATCTGAAAACTTTTCCCTTCTCCATTCCTTTGCTGGTCAGAAATGGAAAAAGTCAATCAACTAACCTTGTTCTATAGCATATATTGAATATTTTAAAATGGTGAAAAAAGGTCAGCTAACAAGCAGAGAGTTTCTATAGATTTGCTTAGTAAAAGATAGGGGTTAATTTATATGTGGTACATTAGGTTGCTTTTTAAAACAGACTTTTTCTGTATTATGCACTAAGTAACAACATCTGATAACCCAAAATGTGCACTGATACAAGAGGAGATAAAGGGAGCTGGAAAAGGTAAACAAGAAAAATTCAGAAAGAAAGTGTTAGATAAAAGGGAATACAGTAAGAATGGACTGGGGAAAGTTGATGAATGGGATGTGTCAACATAGTTAAATATTTGGCTGAAAAATGTTAACTGAGAATTATCTTTATTAAAAGAATTAAATGCCCTGAGTATAGATACAATCAGTATGTAAAAATACTTCCTCTGGGTGTGTGGAAGTATTCCTGTTGGAAGATTTGTATGAGCAGTTTGAGGGATTTCTGTCATTGAAGTCTCTTAGACTAATGTTGCTTTTGACAGCTGGGAATATAACTTTAAATAATACAGCCAGTTTAATGTTTGAAAAGTATTGTATTACAAATTCTAAAAATTAATGCATAGCTGAGCAAAATTTTACTTATTTGAAAGATTGCATTCACTAGTTAATTTTATCTTTGCCATAGCTTGTTTAGTCAAGTAAGAACACTTTTGGATAAACAGAAGAAACATTACACAGCAATACTTGCCCTTTCCAGTTTTACTTGATATTTGAGTCTAATATATAAAGCCTACCTGAAGATGAAGAGCTTGGAGGCTTTCAGGGAGCGGCAATGGAATGTGATCCAAGTTATTGTCAGTGATGTAAAGATGCTGCAGTTCATCCAGATCCTAGATGATGAAGGAAAAAGGCATGGGAAATGACAGACATATTTGAAAATCTCTAGCAAGAAAGTTTGAAATCTGTCACTGCAATGAGCACTGCTGGATAGTAGCATATTTTGTTTCATTATGATATGGGTGAAAAGGCAGAAATTCGAAGAGAGTAATGAACTTTGCTTTGCACAGGCTGAGAATATTGCTGCTAAGGATTGGATGTTTGGATTAAAATGAAGGGGGAAAATATTCCTGAAATATCTACAGACTTAATTATTAGAGATGTAATTTCAATGATGATGTTTTAAAGTGAAAATACTACCTCTTTTGGTCATTAGATAGAAAGGCTTCCTGTTCTGTGTGCTTTTTTTTGTGACCAGCGTACTCATTTTCACAGAAGTGTTTTGGTGTTAAAAAAAACCTACAAATGCATAAGAAATACCTGAGCTAAAAATACATTTCTCATTCCAAAAGGTAAAAAATTTTCTCCCTGACTTAGTGGAAGAATGAGAGTGCTAAGGGAGCTGGTGGCCACCATAACTAGGCTGCTCACAATCATCCTTGAGAAATCATAGCGAACAGGAGAGGTGCCTGAGGACTGAAGGTGTCACATATATCTTCAAAAAGGGCAAGGAGGATCCAGCCAGTCAACCTCACCTCAAACCCTGGTAAGGTGATGGAACACCTCATTCTAGAGGCCATCTCTATCCACATGGATGACAAGAATGTGATCAGGAGCAGTCAATATGGATTCCCTAAGGGTAAATCATGCTTATCCAACCTGATAGCCTTCTAAAATGAAACTACCAGGATGGATGAGGGGAGAGCATTGGATATTGTATGCTTTGACTTCAGTAAGGCTTTTGACACTGTCTCTCACAGCATACTCTTAGGCAAAATCAGGAATTATAGACTGGATGAATGAAAAGTGAGGTGGATTGAGAACTGACTGAATAGCAGCTCTCAAAGAGTCATAATGAATGGGTGTAATGGGAGGTCTGTGACTAAGGCTGTCCCCCCAGTGTTCAATACTGGATCCAGTATAGTCTAACTTTTTCATCAGTGACTTGGATAGAGGAGCAGATACCTCCTGAGCAAGTTCACTGACAACACAAAGCTGGTAAGAGTGACCAATACCCCAGAGTACTGCAGCCCTTCAGAAGGACCTGGACAAGTTGGAGAGATTGGCAGAGAGGAACCATTTGAATTTCCACAAAGACAAATGCAGGGTCCTACACCTGCTGAAGAATAACCCTCACACACCAGCACAGTCTAGGGGACAACCTGCTGGAAAGCAGCTCTGTGAAAAAGGATCTGAGGGTCCTCGTGGACAAGAATTTATCCATGAGCCAGCAGTGTGGCACTGTGGTCAGGAAAGCCAATGGTATTATTGGTTGCATTAGGAAAACCATTGCCAGCAGGTTGAGGGAAGTGATCCTGGCCCTCTACTCATCCTTGATGAGACTGCATCTGGAGTACTGCATCCAATTCTAGGCTCCTCAGTACAAGAGAGACAAGGAGATCCTGAAGCAAATCCAGCAGAGTGTAACAAAGATGATTAAGGGACTGGAGCATCTTTCTTACAAGGACAGGCTGCTCTTCTGACCACATCCTGGAGAAAGGAAGAAAAGACTTTCCCATCAAACCCAGACTTACTTTAAATGCCTCATTACTTATTCCTCTGCGACCAAGCCTGTTCTTGCTAACATCAAGGAATGTTAAGGTAGATGGTAACTCAGGGAGTTGCCTTATCCTATTGTCACACAGCACCAGCTCTTGAAGTTGGGGCAATCTTCGGAAGGCATCCTTGTGAATCTCTGAGATAAAGTTTGCAGTCAAATCAATCCTCTTTAAGTTGTCTGGAAGAGAAATAAGATACAACAAACTTGTAAGAATGTATTTCCTGAAATTTCATAAAAACAAAATGTCAAGGGGTTATTTAAATTACAGGTGAAGTGTCTTGAGTCATATTCATTTCTGGCCCACTATGTGACAGTGTTCTCTGTATGTAATGAAATAACCCATATTTGAAAAGTAATCTTAATGGATGGTGACCTGTATCTTCCTCTCGTCCTGTTTAAAACTTCCTGTGTCATTCGTTATACATCTTATATATCTCCCAGTGAAAAACTTCAGCGTTAACAGTTTTAAGATTTCTGTGTGTTTTGATGATCTTTTAAATTACTATATTTTGAAAAAAAAAAAAACACTTAAAGGGAAATATTCTCTACTACCTTCTTCCCCATGTTTTAACATTTTCCTATGTGTAAGAAATCTGATATATTGACGTTTTTATAAAATACACATGCACTTTTTCCAATGAAAAAAGCAAACAAAAAAAATGAAATTGAATATTTGGTGTTTTTCTCCCTACCTTTCTAAAGATGATTGCAAGTAACAGCAAAATGATCAATGGTTGTTGCTATTTCTAATAATTAAAAAATTTGACAGAGAACCTATGTTTACAGTATTGACCTTTATGGTCCAAAGAAGCAAACTGGTTTTCCACATGTGATAAAATTCAACAATCATCAAACACTAGAAAATGTATCACTGTGTTTTAGATTAGTATGAGCCAGAAACAATAGGCATTAAAGTTAATTGCAACAATACTACTATCCATACTTAAGTTAGCAAAGTCATTTCTTCTGATCTTCCTGATTCTGTTGTAGCGTGAGTAGAAATATGTGGTTTTCTTAGGCAGTGGTGGAACAGCGTCAAGCTCACGATCATCACAATAGACTGTGGTCCCTAGGCATGTACACAAAAGGCAAGTGGGAAGACCTATCATGAAATTTAAAAGAAAATAGTTTGTTAGAAAGGAAATGTACAAAAATTACATTTAAATTACTACAATGAAATCCTCACCTAAGCATGTAACAATTAGATTTTGTCTGTGGTAAAGTTCAATCCCGTTCTGTTTTGATCACCACATCATATAATTACAACAATAAAGTGTTTAATGCCACCTTTTGGGGCCTGCCCCAGCTCGTGTTACAGGCGTGGCTGCAGTGCCATTTTTGTGTCATTCGGTGGCAGAGAGGACAAGGCGAAGTCTTCCCCTGGTGCTCTGTCCCACGTGGGCTCCCAGGATTTCTCAACAGCCTGACATTATTGCTTTTCTGTTTGTTTGTTTGTATGTTACACTTGAGAGGCGGCCGGCGTTGGCCGAGTGGCGTAGGCCCCCGCCTGTGGAGCCGGCTCCTCCTGTGAGGACGCCCGTTCAAATCCTGGAGGAACTCACTGTCGCCGTCCGAGCTGCTTGGCCGTGGCAAGATGAACCTCAGGAGTAAAGGGAGTGGGGCCAGTTCTGCGCACCCTGTGCCTCACTTAAAAAATCCATTGCACAGGCTTATCCCAAGATCTTTGTTCGCGAAATCCAGCCAACAACAACAAAAGTGATTAAATTCTTAAATTTATTTTCCTACTATACTTAGAAGAAAAATTAACTTATTCTAATACAGTGTTTCTGAGGCTATAACAATAGAATATTTGGTGTCAGCAAAGGTCAGTTTCCACTAAGCTAGCAAGCATGTACTTCCATCTAGACAGAGGAATAAGAGCTGGTGACTGAAACTTGTTATGATTCATGTTTTATTCTCTAAGTACTTCTGAGTATTTTGTAAGAGCTATGGAGAAGAACCTCAGTTTCCTTTGAATGTTATTCAATTACATTTTCTGATTCAGAAATTCAGCATCGTGAAAAATCTATCAATCTGAGTTAAGGTACCTTGAAGACCACGTTAACCAAATATTTGGTTGCCACCAGAAGTTTGTGAAAATGAAAAATGAAGACATTTCATCTCAATTATAAATTTGCATGAGTACTGTAAATTTAGAAGTTTCTTTTAATAGTCCATTTCCAATTTGGTGAGGCTTGTGACACTGACTTTTTGATACAACTTTTCTTTGATTATGGGTATAAATCAGTGTATCTGTTTATCAGCTTTTAATCCCACAGAAATACTTTTCTGCTTCATGTTTTCCTCCTCTTTTTATCATATGACTGGTTATTTGTTCTGGTTACTTACAGAACAGTAGCATAATTCATGAACATGAAAATATTTTTCATGCAGTTTAATTTTTTCTCCAGATAAATTGTGGCTACGTGACAGATGTGCCTTCTTAATCTGTGTTAATTACTAATAGAGGTGCCTTTTCAGGCAAGATTAAAGAGTACTTTGAGAATCTCTATGTGGACATCCCAGAATAACATTTATGGAGAGATAAGACTCTTTTCATGCTTTTCTTAACTTTTTCCACAGGAGAGCTTAACTTGGCTGAAGGGAATAAGCCTGGTACAGGGGAAAAAAAATTGTGACACCTTGAGTGATTCCAGCAAATCTAGGCCTAAATTAATGTAGAGTTAAGGATGGCTGACATTTTTTCATGATACTACAACATAATACAGGAAGAGGGTTTCCCCTTCTGTCCTATTTTTGATCTTAGAGGGAGGGGTATTTGTCACCTATGGCTGGTGTACATTGAAAAAGAACAGAAGTAGGCGAAGGATTCAAAAAGATATCAAAAAGAAAAATGAACTTGGCTTGATGTTCCTGAGCCTTGTAAGTCTTCTATCCAGTACTAGACCAGTAACAGAAACAACATCTGACAGGAAAATATGTTGCTGAAAAAAACAGACACAAAAGCAATCTGATTTGACATGTTACAGCCTTGAACCTCCCATGCATGTCTTTAGTTGATGCACTAGCTGATTTGCAGCCAGTGCTTGGAAATGTTGACAGATACAGAATTCATCATATATAATATTTACATCATGTTTTGTAACATCCTGTAGCTTTCAAAATTGAAAAAAAACCACATAAGGCCTTTTTCAAAATTTGTTGTCCTGAAATCTCCTGAGAAACTCTCATTCTGTTTTCATTTGTTTTTACTCAGTGTACTTTTTGCCTGGTTAAGGCTTGCTTGCAATATGTATAAAAATAAGACTATGAATTATTAATTTCACTGAACACACAATTTTGGAAGCATGAACTCTGGGGTTTTGATTTGTTGTTTTCTTTTGCTGTTTGTTTGTTCATTCATTTGGTTTTTAATAATGTCATTTTTTTTTCTATGGCACTCATCTGTTGTATTAGGCAGGGTAAAAAGTGGGACTTTCCTGTCATTGTACGTTGATCACCATACAACACAAAGATCCATCACAGAAATGGGTAACAAAGTGACCTTCAACTACAAGAGAATAGAGAAACTTCTGACAAATGCTAATTATTAGCATTGCAAAGTTTGTGTGGAAGCAGGACAGATTATGTTTTGCAATTTTATTTCCCCTGCAAGATGTATAAAGTTCTTGTTTTACTATAGTCAGAAGAACTGAGAATCATCTTTACCCAAAATTTCTAAATAGCTCCCTTTCCATAAGTTTCACAGTTTCTAGTTTTCATGGTAAAAAATTCTTCCACATTTTAATGATACTTTTTATGAATGTCTTTGTAAAAACCTTGTAACAAATCAGTATGAAATAAATATAATTGATAATGATAAAGACAAAAAGCCCCCAAATACTGGTAGAATTTACCAGTGATCAGCAAATTTATAAGTTGCAAATCTTCATGAGCACAATTGCTTTCATAGTGAAATAGTATGAAAATAATTTGACTAGGTACCTATGTGCCTTCAGAGCATTCAGGATAGTCATGTTATAGCTTTCTTCAGTAAGAGAAGTACAGAAATTATGCACTTCCTCTTCAGTAAAAAAGAAAAAAAAAAAGAAAAAAAAAGAAAAAAAAAAAGAAAAAAAAAGAAAAGGTAGACATTTATAAGCAAATAAGGTGTGCTTACTCAAAATAAAAGCCACACACACAAACTCATTTCTCTCTCCTACTAACCATCTTGAGTTTGGGGTCCCAAAACCCCAGAGCCCTGTGCTGAAGACCCATCAATTAATTTTGGTGTTGATGCTTCATCTTCAGTTTCTTCTGTCAGTGGTGCAGAAGAATGTTTTTCTTGAATTATAGAAGGTAGTGCTGTCCCAATCTCTGCCTAGGAAAAATTAAGAGGAAATGTTACTGTTTACTTCTGCTGCTAACTTTTTCTCTTCCAGTTATTCATATTCTGCCGCTAGAGGTCACATATTTTCTGAAGTTTAGTGCTTGAGATGCATTTTATCCAGTACCTTTAATGAATTCTGATGATGTATAAACAGTTTGTGAAAACCAATGATACTTATTCACTTCTTATCTGTGTTTTGAATTTTTTTTTTGTATACACACATGCATATACTTAATTAGTGAGAATGCATACTAACAAAATTTTTTAAAAGTCAATAAGATTTTTGAAAAAATTTGATATATTGTGTGCAACAAATGAAAATTTTCTGTGAAACATCAAAAAGTCGCAAGCCATTTACCGTCAAATTGTAAACTGTGCTAGCATAAATCTAAATCTGATATAGCTGCACAGGCTCTGTTTTAAGAACATTACCATGCTTTAAAAATCTTATTATTGAAGAATTCTGAACTCTGACTTCACATACTACTTGTGAATGTGTTGGCAGTGTTTTTGTCACTTTTTTTTTCTAAGTCTGAATACCAAGACTCTGGTTAGGTTCATTCAACTGTAGCAGTTTTGAGTGGTATGAAAAATTAATATATATAAAAAATTAGATAAAATCTTAATTAAAAAAAATTATAAAAGTTGTAAATCCCTGCATGGAACTAGAAATATTATTTTTCTGTCCTGTACTCAACATAATTAGTCAAACCAGTAAATTTTGTCATGTTAAGTTTAATTCTAAAGATGCATTCTGTTGACTTCTCTATATGAAAACTTCCGCATAAAAATTAGGATGTAGCTATTTTCTTGTATCATATCACTGCTCATAAAAAGAGTATTGCAGACTTGCCAAGCTTGTTGCAGAGGGGTTTGCAAAGAGGCAGAGTGGTTTTCTGTAATCACCCACTAAGAATCCACTCTAGTTGTGTGACCTTTGCAAGTTACTTTACTTCTGTATCTTCATTAACCCATGTGTAATAATATTGTTTGACCACGTCAGAACCTTGTTTGAAAATGCACTCTTTATTCTTTAAATCGAAAACAATGATTTAGTGTCCCTATAGGGCTTTGCACATCTGAGATGTTGCTTAAAATTTTGGTAATATATCTACCCCTTTGGGTGCTACACTTCTGTACTGCAATTAATACTCCTTACATTTTTCTAAGGCATGAAAAATTGCAAGAATCTTGGCACAGTAGATTATTCCAAGTGTGAAGGCCCCAAAGCCTAAAATTCTGCTTCATTAAAGATTTTCCTCCATTTCAGCTTTCCAACACAACACTACTATAAAACCATTGGATACTGAGTCTTTCACCTGATCAAGCATCTCCTTTTTTGAGACCATCCTGGAGCTATGGCTGGATGGTTCTCCATGGAGAACCAGTTGTTGAAATCAGTCATAGTACTGTTCATAAATTCCAGTTGTAAAAGGCAGGTAAAAAGTAATGGCATCCAGACTTGCCAAATGACTAGGATTTTTAAAATTTTATTTTCTATGTAGACTATACAAATTAAAAAAACTATCACATCTGAGGTCTGTGTCCCAAGCATGAGGAAAGATTTTGCTGTATTCTAATCCCTATTTAAATCTCTTTGTATGTGTATATCTATTTCAGATGTGACCAGTAGGTCAAGGAGGTGACTGACCCACTCTTCTCATCAGACCCGACATGGAGTGCTCCTTCCTTCTCTGGGATCCCCAGCACAAGAAGGACATGGGTCTGTTGGGAGCAAGTCCAGGGGAGAGTCAAGAAGATGAAACCACCCTGAGAGAGTTGGGGTTTTCAGTCTGGAGAAGAAAAGGCTCTAGGAAGACCTTATAGCAGTTTTTCAGTACCTAGAGGAGGCCTACAAGAGAGATGGAGAGACTTTTTACAAGGACATGTAGTGATATGCCAAGGGGGAGTGGCTTGAAGCTGAAGATTTAAGATATTATGAAGAAATTCTTCACTGTGAGGATGGTATGGCACTGGAATTCACTGCCCATAGAAGCCATGGATGCCTGGAAGTATTCAAGGACAGGTTGGATGGGGCTAGGTCTAGTGACATGTGTCCCTGCCCATTGAATCCATAAATCTCCCTTCCAGAATAAACTATTCTTTGATTCTATGAGCTATGAAAATTTTTGGAAAAAAAACACTTTACACTTCATAATAGACTCTCTGAGTCTTGCAGTGTAGCTATTTATTTTTTACAGGCAGCATTAAACACTATGAGCATGGACTGCCTGATAACATCTAAATAACTGCCATCTAATTTTTTCACAGAAATAATCTTTTAAAGTTATAATATGGCTATAGGTTCAAATATTTCACACCAGTGAGTTTCAATGAAGACAGAGAATATAGAAGCAATGAAAAACCAGTAAGCACTTTGAATCTAACTGGCTCATATTTTGACTAAACACAATTCAGGTTCTCTGTATATTCTTTAGTTCTATTGTAATAATCCATAGGTAGATACTTTATGGATAAAAATATGCCCTGATACAGTTACCAGGGACATAACTTTGCAAAATGCAAGACTAACCGAGCAAGATGACCTTCAGATGACCTATGCCTGAGTAACCTGACTTGCTGTAAGTAAGAGTAAAGGTGTACCTTGTAGTTTTATGCAGACAAATACACAGTGTTCCCATCTGCAGCACTGACAGTAGACAGCTTAACCAGGAATGGACTTGGGGACAAATCAAAAGAAGACTTTGGGAGCAAAGGAAATGGGACAGATGTTCTCTGAATAGAGGAAGCCTAGAGGGAGAGATGCATTCCAGACTTTTATTGCCCCAGATTAGTACTGCCCTAAAATTCTTGCACATGGTTTCTACTTCTACACCAGTTTGTGGAAATCAGATAATAGCCCCTCTCCTGAACTTTGGAATAAAATCTGGACACTTTGATATGTGTTGATGGCTTTATATGCAACTTTTGTGGCAGTTCTGATGAAAATAGTATTTTGGAGAATGGCATTTTCAGGATAGTTTGTAAATAGGCTTCAGACCATAGATAATTTTCACTTGTTATGGTGTTTGGGTCATCTACCATCTCCCTGAATATTCAAGGACGTAGGTTATGGAGCTTTCTGTCTTGGGATTTTGATTTACATCATGCTTTCTGAGGTTCTTAGCTGAGCAATCACTGTAGTTATTTGGTACCAAAGCAGAGATGTTAACTTCTAGTACTTCTGTTTCTAGACTGTTATATCCCTCTTACTGTAGTGTATCTAGTTTTGTAGATGCATAGTTGAGTCTCCCAGTAGTTTCCTTGCCATTGTACCAAGTCTGGGTTCTAAGGAAATTGTTCCAAGTAGTTAGCATTATCTATTCAGTCTCCTGCATCAGTTGCGGCTGTCACAAAAAAAATGAAAATTATTACAGTCAACTTAATGATGTGGCCATTTTTATACTGGTAATAGAGTAGGAGTTCATTGATATGTGCATTACATAACAGACCCAGAACCTGAACATTATTTTCTTGCTGTACATAGCTTGGACTTGAACCAGTAACCTAAAGGTAAAAGTCTGTTTCCCATTATTGGTCATCTGATCCATGCAGCTTTCTATCTTTTACATATTTGATAAATCACGCAAGACTGTAACAAGACAAAGATGTTTCTTGGACTACACACTGTACAGAATGATCCCTCATCTTCCAGATGTTTGCTTATTTTTGGCAACATGCACTTTAGTAAAAAAAAAAAAAAAAAATTGAAACAGAAATGATTGCATGTCTTTGGAATCAGTCAAGAGTTTTAGAGAATACCAGTACAGAATAGTAGCCACAGAGCAATACAAAGGAGAATGATACTATTCCTAAGATTGAATGGAGTATCTATTTTTTCCCCATCCTTCATTTATTCAGCATGACTCCATTTTTAAGTAAAACTGCTTAGTGTGGATAGCCAGTTTAGAGGCAGTTTCACATCATAAAGTTCTGAAAGTCAAGAACACAGAAATCAGAATGTGCCAGTGAACAATAAAATGCAATTGGAAAGAGCCAGTTCCCAACTTCCCATTCACAGAGTGGATATTAAGTCTATACTATCATCCTTTCACAGTCACTACAGGAGACAAAAATTCTGAAAAGCAGCTCCAGCCACTGGCCACAGATATTCCTTTCATGATGGGGTCTTTAGTTATCTATCTCTCAATATTTACTGTAAAGGAGACAAGACAAATGAAAGATTAGAAATGGTGTGGTAGTTTGAGTGTGGGAGAAAAGAAAATGTAATATGAAAAAATACCTGTAGGCTAGGAGTCAGTAGGACTGGAACTGAACAAAAATGTAGATAGGAGTAACCTATGAGGATTATAGATCCACATAATCCATATAAAGGAATAAAATACAGAAAATAAACAGACTTAAAGAGACAAATGACAAGACTGGAAACCATTAGATGTCACATTTTTCGTCTGAGATGATGTAATTGCATTGGTATATGTTTTGTCTGTTTTATGTCTACATCTTCAGAATCAAAGTAGATGTAGTACATGGGATAAATTTAAGTGCACTGGAGAATCTGAAGTGTGTTCTGCTCCAGTGTTTCTTTCATTGAAAAAAATACAATTAAAAACTCAGAAAATCAAAATTTAAAGAGAGGGCCCATAAACTTGAAGGGACAGTCATTCCACACACTGACCCATAAAAAGGAACTAGTTTCCCCACAGCTGTTCAAAAACTCCTAAAGGCTTACAAGCAAATGTTTAATTATGGTAGAGGTTATTCATAGAATCACAAAGTGGTTTGGGTTGGAAGGGACCAAGAAGATCATCTAGTTCCAATCTCCCTGTTTTCTTTTCTAAAAGCAGCTTATACTTGTTTATTCCTGAATTTTACATTTAAAGACTTATTTTCTCCTATTGTTCTATCTTAAAAATAAAACTGTTAGACACTGTATGCTAATGGAATAATTACTTATACTGAAAATTGTGCAACTCAGATAAATTATAATTTTTTATTACAGAGATACATAAGTTGTGTGGTGAAATTAGTATAAAAAAACTCAGTGAGATCTTGGGGAAGGTGATAGTTGGTTATAAAATTTCTAATTAAACTGATTTTACCTACTCACACTCTGTCTCTCAGATTTTAAACACTTGCTCATTTACACCCACATACTCCCTAAATGTTTATGCTCAAGTTATCTGGCCAGAATCATCCACGTTCCACACCGAAGACAAGGGAGAGAAGCTACTAAGTCCTTTTATTGTCTCTGGTATTCTTCTTGCAGACTAAAAATTAACATTTGAACAGTTTTTTATCTCCTTTAAATTTCACCAGTTGTTATGGGGCAGTCTTTTTCCTCAGAGTCTTGAATACTTCCACATCCATTAATCTTGTGCTAGCTTGCTGCTCAGTGCCTCCTTTTACTCATTGGGAATGTGATTTCCTGATGGCTCACCTGGAAAGAAGTAATATATATTGTATTCTACAACCTATTTCCTGTCTACTGGTGGGAGGATGGAGGTAGTCTTCTCTAAGAAGTCATCTGTGCTGCAGTGTTATCAGGGTGGAGGAACTTTGATTTTCACATAAACAACACATCCCTCAGTTTTGCTGGTGGTAACTGTTCTGGAAGCAGTGAAGTTGAATAGCTTCCCTTGTTACAAACACAGACCATTTGTTTAACCCTTTAAGCCTTCTATTTTTTAAAATTTATCATGTTGATTCTGCTGGGTCTTACACACACATACATGTATACATTTCCGTTCATACTTCAGTCAGACCAACATTAATATTTTATTTACGGGGCTCTGGAGTTGTAGCCCAGCTCTCTAGAAACTAATGTCTGGTTTGTCCCTTGAAAAATATAGGTAGATTCTGAGGTTCTTCTAAAAAATCTTAGAAAGAGGAGCAGTCTTTTTAGCACCTTGACCTTAGAATATCCTAAATCTTCATGTTTCAAAACAAATGTATTTATGTCATGTTTGATTTTAGCTGAGTAGTAATATTTATGCTGCACTGCATTGATGCAGACATTTTATTAGGTAATTCTGTTGTCAGAGAATAAACAAAAAGTCAAAGGCTAATTCCAGCACTGCATTTGAAAATATAGGTTTTATTTCTGACACTTTGCTTTGAGGGATATGTAATAACTAAATCAGCCTGCAGCAGATGCTTTTATTTATTTATTTAAAGTAAGACATAAATTTAATTTAAAAAAATACTTATTCTATTTCAGTTCAGATGAAAACAGTGGTGCTGATTCCCCATTCATCCAAGCAGGAGAGCTGAGACATAAGTTACTAGCCTTAAGAGGCTGTCAACCCTAAGATCTCTGTTTCAGAAGATATCCTAATCATAAAAAGGGGTCTAGAGGAGACTTTATATTAGATATTGAAACAAAACTGGAATAAAAAGAGGGAAAACTCATGGCAGGAGAAGGAAAACAAGCCACAGAAAACATTATTTTGTCCCTGATCATGAAATGAACTGATTCTTTTTCCAAAAGATTATTAATGTTCCTTGCATTAGATAATCACTAATCATGAACAAAGATAGAAATTACTCAGAGCAGAACCATAGCACTTCCCCCTTTGAACCATCTACCAAATGTTGCTCTGTTTTGTGTTTTGATTGGCTTTAAAGTTATTCTTATCTTAAATTACTTTTAAATGGAACAGAAATGCATGTGTTATTTAACTTCAGTGATAATTAAAAAAAAAAAAAGTCATGGGTACAGTTTAAGAATTTGGAATAATTTTCTAAAATGTCTGTATTTTTGTTTCATACCCCACATCAGTAAAAGAAGCTACAAAACTGGAAGTCTGAAGGGGAGAAGAAAAGAGTTTAAGGGACCAGAGAAATCAAAGTAGCAAGCATCTATTGTAGAAGACCTATGTAAGCTCACTGGAGTTTCAGCTGTTCCCTCTATCACAGGTATTTCAAACATTGTGGTAATTATTCTTCAGCAGTGAGCTCCAGATGTACCAATTCAGGTCATTTTGGACCAGGTTAGCTACTTACAGAATCTCATCCAGTGTGAGGAAAGAGGAAAAAACTTAGTTACTGTGTTCATCTAAGATGGTGGTAACTACTGGCATGCTTAGTATCAAGTTTAGTTGCTTAAGAATGTCTTAGCCAGTGCACTTAGTCTTTCAGACAGTTCAGATAACTCAGTGGGTTATACTGGAGCTTAAGGATTAGCATACTGTTTCAAATTCTCCCTTTTTGTCTTTTTTGTCCTGTGATATTTGCTTTAACTCTATGACAAAGTAGTTAAAATGTTGCTCAGGTATTTCATGATGACTTTTTAATACACAGAAATGTTCACCTTTTGTGAAGGCATCTGTACAGAAGCAAATGGAATCAGTTATAAACAGCCAAGTGAATATTCAGAGCTGTACTCAAAGCCTGTCTGAAAAAGCAGAAAATTTCCTATTTAGGGATAAATCTTCAAATAATAGACATAATTCACTCATTAACCATGTAGCTATCTGACTTCTATATTACTCATACCAATTTATAAGTATTTTAAAAATGTATATGACATGTTCTGAAAAGTCATTGTATATCCACCTTGAAGTCTCTTGTTTAATCAGATACCTGCCATAAAGAGAGAAATAGCAGTTGTAAGCCTCTCTCAACTCTGTAGGATGGTAAGAGTGAGCTCTTGTACAAGTATGGCCCACTTTTGTATATTTTATGACAACAGCAGTGGTGGTTTGTGTGTATGTACACAAATGTATGAGCTAATGTGAGTGTGTAACTGAAGCCCTGAGCCCTCTACAGGCAACCTAATGTCCCATTACCAGTTGATTCAAATTCAACAAGAGAATGCAGCATCCAATATTAGGCTTTCATGATGCTTCTTTCTGAAGAAAGGTTCTAAAAGTTTTTCCAGTAAAAATTTCCCTTTGGATGCAAAGCTTTGGCTATGTCTTCCATATCTCATTAACTGGGGACCTTGGAGACAACATATTTCATAGCCCAGATTTGACCCACCTAATACACTACAATGCAGAGCTTTGGTTAAGGATTCAATGCAATTCTATAAGTAATTCACGGATATAATTTCTTCCATGCAAAATATTTGCATTAAAAAAAAAGTCCATTTATACATTGTTAAATAACTTTTCCAAACCTTAAAATTACTCTAAAATCTATGTGAAAAATACACTTCAAGTAGAAAAATATCAACAGCAATTATCTAGATAAAATATTTTCAAAAACATATTTGTAAGTCAATGAAGCATGTGTGTTTATATACCCACATACATGCGTCACAAGACAAAATACTTCTAGAGTATAAGAAGTAACAAAGAAGTTATGAACTTAGACTCAGTCACTCTTGATTAACTATATTGAGATGAAATTTTAGTACTAAGCCTGAGACATGTGCCTAGGGTTTACTGAAAGTTATTTGAGGAAGATAGGTTTATAGGATCAGGCTGGGATGGAGTTAATTTTTCCCATGTCACCTGTCATAGTGCTGTGCTTTGTGTTTGTAGCTACAAAGGTGTTGATAATACACCAGTGTTTTGGCTACTGCTGAGCTGTGCTGGCACTGCTGGCACCAGTACTGCCTCTCCAACTTTACCCCTCCACCGCTAGGCCAGAGGTGGTTAAGATCTCAGGAGGAGATATGGCCAGTATTGCTGACCCAAGCTGAGCAAAGGGATATTCCATATGGCATCTGCTCAGAAATAAAAGCTAAGAGAAAGGAGGTAGTGAGGGCAGGGGGTTGGCTTTTGTTATTAGGGTGTTTCTCATCAGAAACAACCTAGGCATACTCAAGCCCTGTGTTCTTCGAAGAGTTTGGACATCATCTGTTGATGGGAAGTAGAGAATAAATCTTTCTTTTTCCCTTTGCTTCTGAAGGCAATGATTGCTTTTCTGCATTAAGCTGCCTATATGTCAACTCCTGAATTTTTAATCTTAGTTTCTTCCACTCTTGCTCTGAGAAGACAGAGTAAGAAAGCGTCTTGGTGGTCATCTGGTAGGCAGGCAAAGTCAATCCACCTCAACAAATCCCAAGAGAATGATTCGTGCTTGTCTTGGAGGATGGTCTTGAGATGCAAAGCCTAATTTTAGCTAGATAGAATGAGTAGAAAAAAATCCCTCCCTAATTACCTCTAGGTCTTCCCTCATTTTGGTGATTATACACTGAATTAGTGATTATAGTACCTAATGGGTAATATTCTGGGAAGGACATACTACATAGGTGCTTTAGCTTAACTCCTTACGATGCACAGGTGCTTAATTCACATTGAAATTAACTGCAGAAGCAGACCGAACATGGACCGGTCAGTCTCCTGGACTTTCATGAAACCAGTTGGACACACAACCTTGGTAAGGTTTGCATTTTACCAATGAGTCTAAAAATGTGTTAAACAGAATGATTTCTATTTGCTTTTAACTGAATTTTGAAATCTTAAATTGAAGACAGTAACAACAGAAAATGCTATTTTGGTTTTTTTCTCCACTATTTCAGAAATCTAAAGACATGATTCAGAACTCTCTAAAAGGAACTGCAGGCCTTAAAGAGTTACTGTACACAGGGTAGATCTATTGAAGGCCTGCTGTTTTTCCGTGTCTCTGTGGTATTGCTCATCATGTAAGCTATGCATAATAAAAACTAGTCTGTGACCTTACATAAATATTTGATTTTACACATAAAATCACTTGTGTAGTTCACATTTTTATGATAACAAGATTGTAGACAGGAAGGTCATAACCACAATGAAGAAATCAATTATATTCTATTTAAAACCTGAGTGACATCAATAATACTCAGTGACTAAAATCTAACTTGCAAGAGTGACATGCACTATCAAATAGTGCACTGATATGCCAGTAAAAGCTGCTTGGTTTCTACAGAACTGACCACTCATCTCTCCTGGGATATGGGGAATTGGGAATGTTTAGGTTTATCTTGGGTGGTACATGGTATGAGGAATGTAAGCCAAAAAAAAAAAAAAAAGACTTTGGCTAAACATCTAGGAAAAAGAAGGTTCTCACAGGGAGGTCCATCCATATGCAAAGTAAAATTCTGTTCAACTGCTATGACAGATGGCCTTCACCTGAAGAATTTTAAGAAGGCTTTGAAGAACTCAGTAATGGGAGATAATCTTGCTATGGAAAAGAAGCTTAGCAAGACAATATGTTTTTTTCTGGACTGTCTGTATTCCATGATTCCTTAAAAAAGACAACCTGTGATGAAACCTCTTGTATCTTTTCTTATTGACTACAACTTTGATCATTCTTAATTTCCTTTCAGCGAGTAAAGAGCACAGAAGCCTTGCAGTGTCTCTATCCTTCACTCAGAAACTTGGAAAAGGGCATCCCATGCTTTGGTGTCATAGGACCTCACAGTGAGAGCACAGCACAGGAGAATCCCACCTACCATTCAATGCATTACTTGAAATCTACTGTTTGAATGAGAAAAACCTCTGTGATGAGGCACATGCGAAACAGCCTCTTCCATTTCTGGGAAGTAAACCATTTCTATAGGAATGATAAACGTTTCATTTTTAAGAGAAAGGACAGACAGAAACTGTGACTTTTTAGTCAATGTGAAATAGAGAGAGCACAGCAACTAAAACTGGTGGTGACTTTATCAAGGAGGAGGACTCAAGAACGAGTAAGTAAAGAGCTTTGATTGTGGGTGGCATGAGGAAAGCAGGGCAAAGGTAATTTCTTCACAGCAAAGTTCCTCCCAGTCTGTAGATTGAAAATTTATTTCCTACAAATGGTAAGATTCTGACCAAAGAGGAAACTTTGAGATTGTTTTTATCTCTTCAGTTCTCCAGTTTTGGATATATTTAGTCTTAAATTGTCTCTATCCTTTGATTTCAGGTTTACTTTCCAATTTCAGTCTCATATTGATGAGAGACTAGCTCCTGTCCCTCCTACTGTAATCATGAATGTTTCAAAGGAATGTATTTTCATGAATTATGTATTGTCATGTGAAAAAGTACTAGAAATGAAAAGACCATATTATTATTTAAACATAATATTTTTCACTCAACTTCTACCACACTATATCCTGAATAACAGAGTGCATATTTTACCTTCAGGGATGTTGTGTCCATGTCTAATCAGTAGTGACAATAAAACCAATGTAGCCTTTTAGTAATTGTAGAGAAATACAGGACTGTAGAAGGGGAAGGAAGCATTTAGGTCAACAAGCAGAGTCCCTTGTCTGTACAGGCAACGTATACTGTAACTAACAGAATTTCAACAATTCTTCTTCAGTAATTTTTCTTACTTTCCTGTTTTTAAATTCAAATGCTTTACCATTCTTTTTAGTTCCATCTGCCCACTTTCCTAACAGAAATAGAAGACATCAACATTGAAAACCTGAAATACTTTTATTGAACATATCCATTACAATAAGAAAAAAACTAATGAAACAGCATTTTACAACCATATTTAATGGGAAATTCTGGATACCCTGTCTCAGCTACCTCTGTGTGTCATCCAGATAGATAAATCACAATGAGAATCTCAAACAGAATTTGTGGCAAAACACGGAGAGCTGAGGAAAGCATCGGACCTTTCACATATTGTCAGATTGCCTCAAAAAAACCAAACNCAAAACAAACAAAAAACCCCCCCCAACCAACCAACCAACCAACCAACCAAAAAAAAAAAAAACAAAAAAAAACCAAACCAAACCAAAACAAAAAAACCCAACAAAACAAAACAAAAACCACCAAAACACAACTAGGATATATTTTGGCTGTGTTTGTAGATTAGAGGAAAAAAGTGAATGAACTGCAAAGGCAAGAGAAACCACATGAGTTGATTTGTCTGATAAATGTTTTCATGGCCAACAAAAACTGATCAGTTGCCTCTGCATTTGTGCACTTTAGAAAGGTGGAATAAATGAATTTCTAATTACCTCTACTTGGTCAAACTGCTTGTTTCCATCATAGATGAATGGATGAGGCAGCTCTTCAAGTGGTATGTCATAGAACTCAGAATCATAAATTATGGTATCAGGGATAGATGCAGCTCCAACAGACTCAAATATAAAAAATCCCAGAAAAACATTTACAAAGGTCTGCATTCTGTTTTCTTTTCTGCAAGAGAAGAAAATGGACAGATTTTAGGTAATCTGGTATTCACAAGGAATCTATGAAAATTTAATGTCATAAATATGGTATCTATATATAATACAATATTTCTGATTAATTACTCATGTTTATTCATGATCAGTGGTTTAGTCTCATTTGTTTCATGAAGAGTCCTTGAGTCTGAGAATTTCTGCAGACTGCATTGGCCATACTAACATTCAGAAAATTTAGAAAAGACTTATTGAATTTTTTTGGAATGAAAATACATTAACCTCAATGAGAAAGTGTCTGAACAATGTTTTCCCCTTTCTCCTAAATTTACCTATTTCTACTGCACCATTACAAAAGAACTTCTGCGAAACTAGAGAAAAGGTTAAATATTATATTTTTCTCTATCACAATAAATAATCTTTTGAAATATGCAACAAAGTAATTCTCTTCCACCATAAAAAACCCCAAAAGAAAACTATTAGAAAACATTAGAAACTCTTTCTTTGTTGTCTCTGGTTGAGCATAATCAAAACACTTTTCACCCACTAGTTATTTTGTCAGAGTATAATTTTGATTGGTTAAACGGTGGGGCATATTTGGACCATACTTTTCCAAAGATCTGGGGAGCAAAATAAAAAATACCATGTGTCCTCCATAACCCCACAAGTGACCATACTCTTAATTCCTTCATTATTCAATCAATACCGTTTTTAAAGTAGTGAGAAATGGTAGCATAGTGCAGTCACCTGTTCTCCAGGGAGAGTCAAATGGTAAAATTAAATTATCACCTATTTAGAGTTCCAGAATTTTGTAAAATAGTAGAAAAAATCATGTTAAGCTTGAACATTTGTGTTTATGCATTTCCTTTTCCTTGTGAGTGATTCATTCACTATTATCATATAAGATGCCTTACATAAGGTTCTATTCAACACTCTTTACTCACCCCTTGATTTAGCTGCAGCACACATTACTTTCACTGAAAGCACAGTGATAATGAGCAGTGCATATGTTTAAAAAATGTACTCCTGATGTGATGCCATAATACACATACCTAAATATTTAATTTTAAATCTATAGCTACTTTTAATAGATTAAGTATAAGAAATATATGAGACTTTTTTTTAACGTATATGCTGAGCAACAGGCTGAATTTTACCTTCATGAAAAGAAGCCTTTATGAAGCTGGTTTAGGCATGAGGATATGAAATTCCTCTGGGAATGGTCAGTAACACAAGGCATTCATTTTTCTCTCATTTGCTTTATTCAGAAAGGCTTCAGCTGCTTCTGGGAGAAGCTAGAGTCACTGGGGCTTCTCTTTGAGAAGGCTTAGATGAATTGCACCTTTCAGTATTAGCTTTCAGTATTACTAAGGTATTCTGTTTCATTACAAAAATAAAACAAAATAAAACAAAAATGCAATCAATCTCTGAAATAAACAAGTACGTTAGAGCTTGGTTTTTCTTTTTCTTTTTTTTTTTTTTTCCTGTCTTTATGTTTTGTTCTGCCTATTTTTGACAGGTTTGCTTTTCGTCTTGCTTTTCTTTTGTATGTCATTGATCTCAGATGAGTCAGCTATAAAGGATGTTATCCATTAATCCAAAATGTAGTACTAACATATCTGGTGCACTTTTTCCTTGGAATAAACAATTCTTAAATAAAAAATTGCTCATTATTCAGAATTATTTTCATGATATATGAGCTAGAAGTAAAAGAGGTTTAAAGGGTATAGGGCTTGTAAATTATTAAATTTTGTGTGTGTGTGTATATATATATATATATAACCAACAAACATAATTATGATATCTGTGGGAAAAAAAAAATTACCCCTGGCTATAATGTCTGCACTTACTTGCAGAGTTTGCATCTCTCTATTTCCCTTACATGTAATATATTGGAATGCACTGTAGTGATATTGGCATCTGCAGTAGCTGTAACATCAAATATTTTGGTGAAGGTTATGTGCACCTCTCATAGGAAGGAACTAAGACACATCCAGAGAAAAATAGTCTCCACAATATTCAAGACTTTGAATCAGTATTATGCATGATAAAATAAAACAAATGCTATAAAAATATTTCCAGGAATAAAAATTCACTTAGGAGAGAAGTACCAAAACTTACCTTTAGCTTCCACTCTCTCAGATGGGATGGAGTTACTTGGAATGCAGAGCCAGTGCTATTAGACCCTGACCAATGGCAGTGGCATTCTGGGGCTGTGGGAGGTAGCACAGCTTCCGCCCTCAACTGGAGACCTCAGCCCAGGGAGTTTCTCAGACTTCAAACACCTTTCTATGCGATTTGGCCGAACCGAATTGTAGTAAGGTCAAACAAAACTTTGTTGTAAGAAAATGGCATTTATTTCACATTGCAAATTTTTTCCGCTTCCCCTCAAATATCTTGCTGCTCCTACCAATATACCAATACCATTTTCACTTGCATTCTGGAAACAACCTTTTGGGTTAACTGATAATCTCTAAATGCAATTTTTCCAATGTCCAAAACCAAGACTTAAACAAATTTGGTTAGATATTAAAATTTTTCCTATATGTAACATTTCTATTTTGTGGCTTATTATATGTGATAATATTTAATAAAGTTCCATCTACTATGAATATTATCTAGTATGCATTCAGAGGTACTTTTTTCCCCTTTACTTTTCTATAAGTACTTATGAGGCAGTACTCATTGAATATATTCTTTCCTTCTTTTGTTTTCCTTCTGAGAGGAAATACCAGCTCCTTAATAGAGATGAACATCTATCATGTGCTGCAAAAAATAGGCATACACTATAATATCATGTTCTCTATTACAGCAGAAATAGGTTTTACTATATTAACATGTCAAGCTAGCTCTTTTCCTAATCAATCATATTTTTATTATCAGTTACTATGTAATTCTGTGCCTTCTTTTACATTACCAGTATTCATACACTATACAACCATTCTTCTGAATGTTTTCATTATTTTTCCAACTCTTCACTGAAATATCCCTCCTAATACTGTCAATGTCCTGTATTAACTGTTGGGAAACAATATAACCCATTCTGTAGCTATGGAAGTATTATAAGATTCATGTATAAGGTTCCAATGTGCTAAGGAAACTTTATCCCCTTTGCTGTATGTAATTTCTGCATTATTTTTTTTCCCAATAAGGAGACCATCCTAGAAATCTAAATTTGCAGGAAGCACCAAAAGCATATTAATAATTTTAAGCCACATGTCAATAATTTGAATATCCAACATCAAATTTCTAGTACTAGCCTAGGGAATTCAAGATGTTTGACATGGTTTGGCAGATAGGTCAAAGGGTAGAAGAGCAAGAGCTCTGTCAGCAGGTAGGTAGGGGGTAGGTAGGGTATTGTGTAACATGTCAAATGGCACTATATCATATACTACTTTGGCAGTGAGTCATGTCTGCAGTGACTTACAGTATTATGATGACTGAATGACAGACTTCTTTCTAAGGATGATTCAGCATGAATTGTTTCTATGAAAATGGGTGTCTTGAATCACTAAAAAAGATATTTTTAATTTCCTTTTTCACTGTCCCTTCCCATTGCAAAAGGAAAATTTATCTTTGATAATTTGTTTGAGCTTGAATGCTAGAAGGCCTGATGCTAGCAATCCTAGTCTAGCTAGAAACCCAAGAGACCTAACAACAATAAAAGATAAAAGGAAGAAAAACTACTTATAGGCCTTGTGGTATTGTGGAGAATAAAAAACATTTAAAAAAGCTCACAGAAAATCTCTGCTTGAGCTAGAAATGGATTCAGATCACTGCTTGCACTTTCTGAATCCTGTTATCAGAAGATAATGAAATTCCTGAATCTGACTAAAGGACACTTGAGAGTGAGTTTCTTATGTCCTCTAATTAGTCCTTTGGCTAACACTTGTGGTTTTTTTGTTTTTTTTTTTTTTTTTTTTTTTTTGTTTGTTTGGTTTTTTTTCAGATACTCTGGCCTTGTGCAGTTTCAGTTACTGTCTTGTGAACTTCCTCAGTTGTCTCTAAATCTTGCTGTCTGAGTTGGGCTTGATTAAAAGCTCACTGGAGTTAATGGAGAGTTCCATCCTGTTCAGTGTTTTTTGGAACACTACTTCAGCTCAAAGCATATCCAGCTGTTGACCATTGCTTAACACATTCCTAGCTAAAATGCATTCCCACTGCATAATTTCTGGCAGTAGTAAATGAGATAATTTATTTCCCTGTTTTTTGAGAGAGCTTTGTTTCCATTTCAGTTCTCCTAGTTCTTGGAGGTGCAGAGACTCCTAACTGTGTTCTTGAACTCAGCGCCAAAGCCTCAGGGTTGTCCTACTCTTGTTTTTCCAAAACCTTGATTATAAAGCACTGAGACTTTAATTCAGACTGTCAGTACTCACTTGATATAAATATAATTTTTGCTTTGCTTTCTTTTCTTTTGGTCCTCACAGATTCATCCTTAGGAACTTGTGATAAGAAAGAAAGTGTGGGATAAATGCTAACCTTGCCATAAAATGACAAATCCTGTCTGAACCTCAAAAGACTTTGGGTATAGCATCAAGTTTCTCTCTTGTCAACTTCTCAATCTGCCAGGCTGAACAGCTGTAAAGGTATCCAGTCTTCGCACCAGCTCTGGTAAGTTCTCGTACTGATTTTTACCAGGAGGACAAGATAATATCCGTCTTTGGAAGGAGTGATGGAGGAGTCCCAAAATGACTCACTTATTTTGTTCTTTCACCTTGGCACCTGGATAAAAGATGCTCCTGGTCTGAAACAAAAGACCAGGAGCAATAAAGTGAAATAAAATGAAATTTTTATATATTTTCCTATAAAACAATAATAACAGATTAAAATATCCCCTCTCTTGGGCCAGGGACCAATCTACACAAGGGGGGTAGTAATTCATGAGTGTTCCAGTAATGGGAACAGTCAGTTCAGGTGCTTGGGCTACATAGTCTCTTAAAAAGTCACAGTTTCCTCCAACCCTTCCACATTCTATGACCAGATATGCATCTGTCAGATGAACAAAATGGTGTCACATTGTGTGACAGGGAACAACTGTGTTTTGGTTAGAAGTGGAAGGTCCATGAGTACTCATTTCTCAAAATACGTTATGCCTTATGAGCTTACTAATGTTAGGATGAAGAAGGAAATGTAGGGCACTTGCAAAAGAAAATGGCTCAAAAAAATCTGATTGAGCTGGTACCAAACACTGGGCATAAAGCAAAGACTACAGAATATCCTCACCAAGCAGGGACAAGAGTCATCTATTCCAAATTCAGTTGTTATGAGAATGTCACTCCAGTGGATATAGAAAACATTGATCTTAAAGTTCAAATTTTGTATTTTTAGAGGATTCCTTATATATTTTAATTTATGCAAGAGTTATTTCTAGAAAAAACAAGTTTGTATTGTTTCTCTAAAAGCTCTGTATAAGATGTAGTTTATTTTTCACATACTAGGAGAGAATTCATAGTTGAAGTAATAAAATGTCATACATTGTGTCAATTTGGTTACTGATTTGTATATACTATTTATTTTTTATTAATTTTTGTTTCTTCTTAAGTGCCTATAAACTCTTACCTCTTTATTCTAGGTTTCAGATTATTTGATGTCAAACATGTACCATTTATTAGAAGAATCCCCACAATGAATGTTTGTTTTCTTTCACTTTATTGTAGAAAAGTGACTGCAAAGTACTTCCACTCCTTCTGCAGACAGTCTAAATTCTTTTGAAAGACATTTATTATTGTGAATTTGAAAAAATTATTTTCGAATTTGAAATATGCGTTTTCAAACAATATCCTCTAATGTGTGTGTCTGTATATCAACCTAATCAAAATCAATTTTAGTTTTCTAAATAAAAGTACAATTTAGTGCTCCAAACTGTCCATTGAATGATCATGAAGAACTTTACTGAAGTGCATAGTAAAGACCTTTCCCCTTTTGCACTTGGATCAACCTTCTTTGAAACTATTTCTCCCGGGCCTTTAATACAAGAATCATCCAATATTTTCATGAATGCTACATAATATACCAACGAGTCTGCTTCATGTCCAAATAAACATTTTCTCACCTTGTTTTTGGTCTATGACATTATTTCCTGAATCATTCTTTATTATTTATTTTCCAAATTTAAATATGTTGTCAGAATTATATTGAACAAAGAGAAAACATGATATAAAATCCTAGAATCATTGAATTTAGTACAATTAGTGTCAGGACTTAAATTTAGTTCAGTATAGACTGTTTCCTTTTGTAATACCCTGACTCTTCTTCTTTGTGTGTTTGTTCAGAGGGAGAGGATGAAGAGGTAGGAAGCTGCTTTGATAGATCTCTTGCCTGTCTCAGTATCACTTGCATTTCATGGATTGCTGGACTGTGGAACTTTGTTCACCCTAGAGCCCTAGGAAAGGAAAGCATCATATGAACCTCTCTGGGACTAGGGAACAAAGGCTGGAGAACAGTAAAACAAATGTCTCAGAGAGAAGGAGAAAGGAAGGAAATCATGTGTCTGCAGAAGGGATTAGCATTTCCATTTTGCTCATCAAAGTTAAAAGAAGTACAAAAGAAGGATTTAGAGTGCTCCAACTGTTCCATCCCCTGTGCAAATCAGCGTAAACAGAAGGGAAAAGAGAGTTAAACAGAAAATGTGAGATAGCTGCATTTGTTTTTACTAGCAAATTCTTGTTTAGATTTAATTCTTTCTGCATAAACAGTGAATGCAAGGAATACAAAAAGCTTTATAATGAGTCACAGAAATAACTACCCATTGTGTACAGATCAACTCTAGTGTGCTATTTCTCAAGTTTGCCTGATTTTTGTTTCTTGGGGGAGGTTTTCCTTTCAATTCACATACACTTAAAGGCAGTTATTCTTTTCCATTACAGTTATTTTTATTGCCACCTTTTACTTTCATGGTTGATGTAGGCAGAATAAAGTGTCAAATTTTGTAGTATAACATTTTTTGCCCTGTCATTCAAATATTCTTTTTTTTTTTTCTTTTTCAGACTGCCTGTCCAGTTGGTTGGTTTTGGGGGTTTGTGGGTTTGGTTGGTTGGTTAGGATTTTTTAAATATTCCAGAAAAAAATAACATGCCTAATTAACATTAGTCAGATGCATGCTTATTCTCTTTAATACTGATTACTAATAGTGCAACCTCTGAGTATTTTCATGCTGTCTGGTTTACCAGACTATGATGCTTTTCTAAGAGACTACCCAGAATATTGTTTTCTTGCATGGGTAAAGACCATATCTATATAGTCTCTAATTCATCACTGCATTCAATATACTGGGAATTTCTTAGCTGTTAAGAAAAAAGCATTAAATGTAACAGAAACCATTCACATTTACAGTCAAATGAAACAAATCCATACAAGATTTGTGTAGGTTTCCTGTTACATAACAGGAATTACATAACAGGATTCCTGTCACAGCAACAGAAATGGATGGCTCACATTTTTTTACAGAAAAAGTGATTCAGAACCTTCAATATCTGCTTCTGAAATTTTTAAGCTTTGCTGTAAAGTATGAGAAAGAGCCAAACATATTATTTTTTATCATCTTAAGCCAGGCTTGCTGGCATGACTGTCCTGTAAAATTCAAAGATCCTCCTTACATACATTCCTAATATTACATTTCTAACATTTGTTTGTAGAATCAGTCCACAAATTAAATCCATCATAGCATGCTGTTCACTCTTTCTGTATTTTAAAGGAGAAGAAAAGCTTGTCAGATTCTTACTATATATACTATATGTTCTGATTACTCACTTTGCTAAAACAGGTCTGAAATACCCTCTATAATAAATTCTGTTCCTTGCATTTCTTCTTTTTATTAGATTAAAAAGTCTCAAGAGAATATACATTTTCTAAGGATATTTAATAATTTTGGTTTGGAAACTACTGGCAGGTAATACCGAAATATAATCTAAATTGAGTTTGGTGACTAAGACAAAAATTTACTTTGTTCTATGCATAGGAGAGAAAGAGAGATGTATTTTCAGAAGATTTTGTTGGCGAAATCACGAAGAGTTAGGTTTTTTTCTACCTTGTTTTTACTCCTTTCATGATTAATTGGTTTACAACAGACATGGAATGGTCTATCAGGTACCTGCATGTACACACAGATATATGTAGGTTATACTATAGCTAATTAACGAAGGCAGTTTCAGGAGTTCCCACCGAAGCCAAAGATGGGAGTCAGAGCTTCAGGCTCACATACTTGGTTATATTCCACTCACATTAGACAGTCATTCTTCTAAAACCAAACTTACATTTGCTCTTTAAGAGGTATAATTTGCACCAGTGTTGAGAAGGAGCAGAGAAAGAAATCTCTGTTCTTTCTTTAATCATAGTTGAATATAAGATAGCACTGCTGAGTATGCAAGCATGTGGTGTTGCAGAATGGTTTTTATTAGCATACAGAACTATTGTCTGCTGTTCCAGCCCAGCCTGTGGACTGGTGGTGTTAGGCTCTTTCAGGAAAATGCAGTTCCTGACCCCAGAGATTGAAGACTTCAGAGTGGTTTTGCTTAGCTAAGCAAGTACAATTCAGACTTAGGTTATCATATTTATCACCAAAAGATGAATGATGTTTTGCTTGGGATTGAAAAATAAACCAGAAACAAAGTTCAATAAGACAAGGATTTGGAATTCACTAGAGCACAGGCTTTGTGTTGTATGTTGACATACCCATTTATTCAAAAGAGCACTATTGTAGTACACTTATTTCATGGATAGAGACTATAAAAGATTTCATGTAGCATAATTTCCTCAATATCCTGAGCAAATCTGAAGTAATGAATTAAAGTTGTTTTCTCATTAGCATAAATTTTCCTCAGTTTCTTATGAAGTTTGAATATGAAATTGTATGTGTGTTCATAGGTTTGCATTTTGTATTGCACATATCACAGTGTTTTATACTCTCTATGTATGTTTCCAAAAGGTTAAAAATGTTTGTAAAGAAGTTAGCAGGATTATTTGCATTGGAATCCCTTCAACTAATGCTACAGTTGTAACATAAAGGTGTTCTCTACTTCCCCTGAATTTGTTGCACAATGCATGACTATTAATTACTTGTAGTATCTTAAATTTACAGCAACAGTACAGCTCACTAGCAATTAATTCTCACCTACACTGATCCAAACCAGTTATAATTACTCCAAACTGCAGGATATAGTCTGGGAATTATCAGTGCAGTGTATAAAGCAGTCATTTTCAGACTTTGCTCAGGCACTAATGTGTCAGACATGCAGTTGGCACTTGTGTTCTCATAAAATCAGTTGCCTCCTTCAGTGGTCTATATGCACTGTCTCCTTTTCATTTTTTCTTCTAACCATAGTCAAGGTACTGGATCTGAGGGCATTAATCTCAAGGGATGGTCTACTGTCATTAAACTACAGTGGTCTGGTCTAGTATACTGGAAATACATTAATTTTCTTAATCTCTTATGTAATCAAGGATTAAATATGAGTGTCTTTCCCTGGAAGGAAAAAAAAAAAAAAGGGAAACATACTCTTTATAAAGCTAGAATACACAGGGTATATCGCTCCCTTTTTCTCCCCAAGAATTTTTTCAGATGTTTTTAAAGAAAAAGTGGGTTTTCATATTAAAAGTTATTTTAAAAATTAAAAAGAAATTTCATCCCATTACAAAAGCCAGGAATAAAATACATATAGTATTGGAATATATTTCATAGTATTTTATAAAATATTAAAATTGTAACCCTAAATTTAGGATTTTCAAAATATCAAGGCCTAACAAGCAGATTTTTTTTTCTAATTAATTTAGTCAAACTAATTATACTGTCAAATAGAGCTGGAAATGATTGACACTGGTGAACCTCTGTAGGATTGTTATTGCCTGTGCAACTGTCTGCAATTTGTTTTCTTTCCGTTATTCTAATAACATGGTAATTATATATGTTTTCATTTAGCACAGATTTTTTTTACCCATAACAGTCTCCATTCTATAGGAAGGTTTCTGTTAATAGCAATTTCTGACTTTGAAATATTTGATATTAAAAAAAAAAAAGGCTGTGGTCCAGGGTTGCTCTGCAGTGGCAGGGATAGCACTGAGAATTTTGGACAAGTTGTAGAGGAGGGGAGCAACTTCACCATCACGGTCCATGAGGTGTCTTATGGCTTCAGGCAGCAGGAAAATGGGGAAAGGAGAAGGTAAACCTGCTTTTAGTAGGTACACCAGCTTTAGTAGCCCTCCTAAATTCCGCTTCACAGGTTTGTTCATGTGACAAAGGAAAGACTATCCTGCTCCACAGATACATGGAAGGCAGCTTCAGTGATACAATGGCTATATCCACACCAGCACTACGTCATCTGATGGGGGACCCACCAGACTAAAACCAAAGTTGTATTTCCATGTATTTCCACAGTTTGAGTCCTGTTGGATGATCCAAACCCAACTACAACACAGAATTCCAGGTTCTATCCAGATTTTTTGAGAGCAGCCAGCAAGCTTTGACTGACACAGCTGAGAGGTACAGAAGGAACTGTGGCACACTGTGAGGAGCAGGGGAGGTGGGTTCTGTGAGCCAGTTGCACAGAGCGAGACAGACATAGCTGGTCTGTGCCAGGACTAACCACAGCCTGACTCCAGGACCTCTGACACTGTAAATAAGAGACACACCACCCTTCAGCCAAAAGTTCTGTTTATTTGTTTTGAATTTCTTCTTCAAACTGTTTCTTTTCTGAGTATACTTGGGAACATGTCCTTTGAAACACTAATGCAGAAAGAATGTGAGAGTCTTGATTTTTCTCAGAGGCTTTAAGGAAAACTATTAATTTTCTTTAGCTCTTAGAATGACTTTGGATTTATCTATTAAGTATAAAATGTGCCTGTGAACAAGAATTATAGATGTTTTTAGCCAGGCCTTCACTTATATCAATTAAATATTTAGAAAACATCTTTAAAAAGTTTTCAGATAATATCAACTCAGGCAGCAGTTCAACAAAACTGAAGATTGCTATTAGCATGATAATAAAGGAAACTATCATTAGTTGGTGAGTAGCATGTGAATTTCTGTACCATTTTACAGGCCATGCATTAGACATATTTTTAAATGCAAGTATCCAAGAAAAATTCCTAAGTTAATACTTTGGGCTTATTTGTGGTTGAACAGAAGTATTAAAACCTTGCTTTTCAGTTCTATTTGAAATATATATGGCATTTTCCAAAAGCATTTCTCTAATTTAGGCACACACACAGATCCCGGTAGCTTCAAAGAATGTCAAGATAGTATAATCAAATGGCCTTTAAACTTCTGATTTGCAGGATTGACTTTTAGGAGGGGTTATTTGTTTTGCTTCATTGCCTGCACAATGTGTCATTGACCCTCATTGCTTAAAATTAAACTGCAATCAATTTACTCAGCTCACCAACTGCCTCAAATTATGATATGGTCTCTACTCTGCAATCTCTGTCTTCTCTATGTTGCCTTAACAGAAATACATCATAACAGGCTCATGAAAGGCCTTTTATCAAGCACAATCAATACAGCTAAAATACAGGTAAGACGGTTCATGGAGTGAAATTTCACTACCATATATCATCCAGAAGAGATAAACAAAGCAAAAACTGAGCACCAGGTCTAAGCAAATGTTGAGAAAATACACAAGGACTGGATGATATACACAGAAGGGAAAGGGAAACTGCTGGAATTCCATATAACTGCAAATGGAGTCATAGCTATTTCAAGACTGCCTATGTCCTGTTTTCACACAAAGCTGTAATGATGAATGTGTGAGGGAATCGTTCATGGGGAAGTTTCAGCTGGTGCAAGTTTCCTGAAGTCAGAAACCCCAGATTAATCCAGATTAATCCAGCCTTAGACTGAGGGAATGACTCCAGCTCTGGTGCAGAGGAAAATTCCCCATCCAGGCACAAGCAACACAGTGTTAAATTTCATTATATAAAGGGTATTTTCTTTTTGTTCCTGTCCTTCGATGAGCAATGCAGTGATTATAGTGCTCTTTGCCCAGATGCCCACAGTCATTTTGCTAATTCCTTTTGGTAGTCAGTCCACTGTAAGTAGCTGGGGAAAAAATTATCTACTGGCGCCATGGCAAAAGGCCTTATGTCAGCCGTGTATGAATTTAGGTGGGAACTTAAAAGGTTTCTAACTGTAAGACCAAAAGAGCAATTGTCCCATGGTGGTGAAAAGCCTTTGATAGATTTAGTGCAAAATCACAGAAATGTATGAATTGGATTATGTAATAACAATTGAGAGTTTTGCTCCAAATGAGCAAGTCCTACATGAAGATCAGAACCTTGAATTTTATCAGCCGGGGAAAAGGAGTAAGTAAAAATGTTCAGCTATAGCCTGATGTGATTAAAATGGTAGGCAAGGAGGAGTATTTGAAACTGTGCATTTTTAATGTGTGAAGTGTATCTGAATGACCATGTGTGAGGAGAGAAGGAAATAAAATAAGAACTGCTATACTGGAGACCAGAAGGAAGATATTCTAATAACTGAGCTATATAAAAGTACTGACAAGAGCCATGGATGGGAATAACATTTCAGGCATACAAAGCAGCATTGCATGTAGGGCCAAAATTCAGGCCACAGAAGGAAGGAGTTCAAAAGAAGAGTCAGAAATTAATATCAGTTAGGAAAACACATAGATGGCAGTGTGCAGAATTACAGAAGAAAAAGAGTAAGTTCCACTTTTACTATTTAAAATTCAAGTTTCTTTAATAGAGTCTTCAGCAGAAAATTGGAGAATCCCTATCACAGAGGTTAAAGATCAAGTAGAGTGAATCAATAAACTTGCCTAAGGAAAATGAGCAATGGGACATCAGCAGGGAGTGGAAGAGATTGAGAGAAGGACTAAGAGCTACTGAAGAATGGCCTGAGATGTAAGAGGACACCCAGCTACTCATATTGCTGCTAAACCAATAAATAAGATGATGAACTGTCACTTTGTCACACCATCATTTCCTGGAAGGAAAACAGACATTTTAGTTTATCTCTGTTGTGCAGAGATTTAAGTGTGCATCTCGTTTGCAATCTCTATTATTCACATACTGTCTTTGCCTTAGTAAATTCTGAGGGACACAGCCTTAGCTGGTGAAAATCATCAGATTTTCCTGTCAAATTGCAGATTAAATGAAAACTGAACCCTGAGCATTTTATGGTGGTTTAATGATAGCTAATACACAAGCAAGATATGCCAAAACTAAATATAAATTAGAGACCAGCACGGCATGACTTGTAAAACTGCATTACTGAACTAGAGCCATCTCTGAGGTAAATCACTGGAAGCCTGTGGTGAGCTTAGTCTTTTGGAGAAAGTTCTTTCTTTCATTTATGTCTCTGAAACACCATTAACAATGGCAGATTCTGGTCCACATGTTACTTTAAATAAAATTCAAAGGCAGTGAATAAGTCAGACATTTCTATAATTTAAAAGAATCCTCCTAAGGTGACCAGTCAGCTTAGGTTGCTACTATATAGTGCCAGTGACTGTCACTGCGTCAGCTGCTACAGAGGAAAGTTTGTTCCTATGGAACCTTCTGCCATAGCATTCAAAATGGTTTCATTTCATTATGTCTGGAATTTTATATCATTGCATAAAGATATTAAATGGGAGCAGAGAAGAACTCCATAATATATCGTCTGAGAAGAATAGCTAAAGGCAACAAAAACTTTCCCTTTGGCAGTTAGTGCTTTCCCTTTTACTCCGTGAAATAGAAGAACTTTTATTATATAAAATTGTGCTTTCTTGTGAATTTTTCCTTTAGATTTGCCAATGAGAGATGATGATTTAATTCTTTCCAGATATTCAGTTGATTTAATATAATTTCTTTCATGTGGAACAAAATGGGATAAATGGGCACAGCTCCTAGAATATCTATTCTTTTTCACAAATCCTTAAGGGTACATTTCATGGAATCACAACTTATTTTTGGCACTCAGTTCTTGAAATAATTATATGGTGTTTGATTATAAGGCTGTTTATTGTAGATCACATGGTGTTTGTTCTGTGTTCTTAGCCCTGTTTTTTTTTTCCTTTGTTTTAATGGACAGAGATGTGTGCTTGAATGAAAAATACTGTTTAAAACAAACATTTCAATAAGAAGTCCCCTTGTTCAAGTTCTCTAGACACAGCTGTTACTATTTCAAACTCAGAAGCTTTCATGTACCTCATTTTGATTTCATTTCTCTGGGATTATTTTCGGAATAGCTTGAAGCATTGATTATAGTTAAAAGTTTCATTTTTCTCTAAGTAAAACCAGTTTCATGGAAGTCTTCATTTCATAATATCTTTTATTCACTCTGGTGCCTCTTTCTCTACCCTGTGTATTATATGTGTATGCAGCATGTTTCTTTTGTGTGCTACACATATTTAATTGGAAAAAAAACTACTGAAATGAGCAGACATATTACTCAGTAATGAGCTATTGACAGAAAGAAAATCCTTATCACTGTGGGATGCTGGAAAGAAGATGTGCAGGTGTTGAGAGGGATCCAGAAAAATGTGGGTTTTGTTTGGGTTTTGTTTGTTTGTTTCTGTTTGGTTGGTTTTGTTTGGTATTTTGTTGGTTTTTTGTTTGGTTGGTTGGTTTTTTACTTTGTTTTTTTGTTTGTTTGTTTGTTTTTCGTTTTTTTTCCCCCCCAACTTGATTATGTATTGAAACAAATATGTTTTGTTAAGGTTGGTCCAAAAAGCAATACTGCAGGTAGAGGGATTTGATATGAGAGCTATTGAGTCCTTTCTTCTCAGCTTTCCCTCCTCTTTGTCACTGAAATTCACCTTACAAGTTGATAACTTTTTGCACTGCTCTAAATATGGTTAAAGTAGAAAAAGACTTAGGGAAATTCACACAATTTTCCTTTTAACCTTTCCTTATCCCTTAATTTTTTTAATAGGAACCCATAAAGTCACCCCTACTTGTCTGGGAATGACTACTTCACTGAATTCATAGTCCAGGATGAGGGAACAGCTGAAATTTGTTGCTATTGCTGCCATGGCCATTTCACAACAGTGCTTCTGTTCTCACTGTTGAATTGTTGACCAGAATCCATTTGGGACCAGTGTAACCCAATCTGTCTCTGTAATATGAAATTCACTTTTAGATTCTTGGAACCCCAGTGAATGTAAGATCAGAGGTTTATCTGCCTTTAAAACAAAACAAGCAAACAAAAAGACTGAAAAATGTTAATCTTGAAGAGTAAAACCTGTTATCTGCTGAAAAAAAAGTACTGCAAGTTGGATTTCTGATATCAAGAAATCTGTATTTAAATTTAAATTTGGTCTATATTAATCAAGTATTAGCATCCAATTGTCTATCTCTCACAAATAAGATGACTTTACAAAACCATCCCATTTACAAAACTATAGATGCCCAAGATTTTATGATGAAGCAGTGTTTGGACTGTGCTTAGAATTTCTTTAAACACTTTTTTTTATAACCACTTAATACTGACTTTTCTCCTTCAGCACAGACAATTTTTTTCTGGTATTCTTAGGAAAAAAATCAAACTTTCTCATTGCATGATATTAAGTGGAGGCTAGCAAGAAACAAAACTTTACTTCTGAGCTTGTGGTACATCTGAGCCATGATTCAGCACCTGAAAGTATTTAAGGGGCCATAGCGCTTCTGTAAAACCCAGTAAGTTAGCATGCCTTCGAAAATTAGTAGACCATGAATCTTATATCAGCCAGAGTCTGAAATGTCAGCTGATAAAACTAAGCTTATAAGCTGATAAAACATGGAGGACCATATGGTTTCCAGGATAAAGGCTAAACCAGAGGAGCTGCCAGAGTTGATTTGCCAGTTGACATTGCCCCTTCATGTGGTTTCCAACTAACAAAATTGATGGCTGTGGCATATTCCCATATTCCTTCTGGAGTTAATTCTAAAAGACAGCTCCACATCAGCATGAAATAGTGCACAGAATACAGTAATGCATGATCTGAAGAAAGCTCATGGGTGTTATTCACACATCTGTACAGTTTCTTTGTGTTTGGACTGTGTGTTAATCACAATGCTTTAGACAGCGGCACAAATATTGAACACTTGCTATTAGCTGTTGTACTGCCAGTTCCCAAAAGACTAGGCTAAAGCATTATAAGTCTCAGGTTTTAGGAAAGGCCACAGAACTGCTATTAAGAGACATTGTGGATCAGTAGTTTCCAAGCTTTCAGGCTCTCAGTTTTCCTCTCAAAAAGCATCTAAGATCCTTGTGTCTGCTTCACCCTTCTTTTACTCTCTTTTCCAAATGATTTTTGTTCTTCCTCTTTTATTCCCCCATCCCAAATTTCTTCTCTCCCTTTCCTGGTCATCTTTTCCATGTCTCATCCTCTCTCTTCTAGTATTTTACTTCCTTTTTCTACTTCCTTATCAATTTATGGTTACATTGGTGACACAATAAATGACAAATACAGGTATTTTTTTACATGTTCAGGTACTGGCCACAACGAGCAGCTTTTGGTATATCTGGAGGTACTGAGTGAAATCAATACCAACTAAAGCTTCTGCACAGATTTTTGAGATCTCTAAGAATTCTCCTTCAGCAGGCAATTTTCCCACAATTATGATACTGTGAAAGGGCTTTTTTTTTTTTTCCTTTTTTTTTTTTTTAAAGAGGAAAAGACCATCAATGTAGATAGAGCTAATATACCTTTCTAAGTAAAGAATACCATCCACAACTACTTTGACTGTAATCTATTGACTGATCTCTCATTTCTCATTTGTTTGTATCACATCACTTCCCTTTTCCAGCTTGTATCTGCTCCCTGTTCAATCACTGAGAATAGAACTCCATGATCTTGTGATGCAGAGGAGGAAGCACCACCTAATCCTGGTCAAGTGTTGTGTAATTTGCTTTCAGCTTTCTTTTTCATCTGTAGAAAGCACAAGGCTTCAGTATGCTCAGCTCACCTTAGAGAAGTTCAAAGGCTTCAGTTCAAAGGCTTAGTTCCTTGAAGGAACAGGAATTTCCATTCCCAGGAAGAAAGCAAACTGAAGTCAGCATCTTGGGTGATTCCCAGCTCTTTATACCTTTTGAAAACACTCTTAAAATTATTATATGTGTCTCTACACACAGAGCAGGGCCAATGTAGAAATATCAAGTGTTTTCACTTCACTGGGAGACAAATATTCCATACAAAATGTGTCTTCTAGCAGATCAATGTGAAAAGATTTATCTAAAACATTTCAAACTGTCTGCTAATGATAAGATATGCTTGTTCTAAGTTTAGTTTCTTTTAAATAAATCCCATGAATTCCTCAGAACATTCATGACTATGGTTTCTGAAATAACAAAAAGGTAATGCAAACTTAGCTTATTCTTCCCAAAGCCAATAACAGGTTTCAATGGAGAAGTGCTCTTTTTGGTTTCTTGGGATTTTTTTAAAACAAGTTATGTGTTTATGTAAGCTTTCAGCAGCACTTGTAACTGCTGGACTGTGCTCAAACTACTGTTTTAAACAGTTTATGGAGACCTAGAAGAGCTCACTGATGACTGTTAAGACCTGATCACAATAGTCAGTATGGAAAAAAATAGTGATGCAAAGCAATCCATGTCACCAGCCTACTTTTACCTCAAGAAGGTAAGCAAGAAGAGACAGATCGTTACACATCATCAGAAAATTCTGCAAATATTAAACCATCCCGTGTATTCAAAAGAGTCAATTTGAGGGGATAAACTGTTTCCATGTCTTCATTCACAGCTTTCCCCTCTTTCTTCTCTCTGTTAGCAGTGAAATGCCCAAGCTTCATGCATAGGTTTCCAAAGACCTCTCTTCCATCTGCACTGCTGAGTTGAGCTAGCACAGCTCAGGAGGCGGCTGCAACAGATCATTACTTGGACTCAATGACAGATATCACTGAACCAGCTAAGGTTGAGTTAATGATGATGTTAAAATTCTTTTCCCCAAGTCATTGATTATAGAGAATTTCAGCTTTGGTGAAAAAAAAAAATGCAATTTTTAATCCCCTTCCACATGGATAAAGGATGATTTTATAAACCTCATGGATGTTTAAAATCCAAAAATTAATTAAAAAGAATCCTCCATTTTAGGCTGCTTTTTTTTTTTTTTACCCCTTTTGTTTTGATATCCCAGTCTTAGAGGCCTGGCTCATATCTCCAGTCACAGGGGTCTGCCATAAAAATTTCCCCAGCCTTTCCAAGATCCTTCCTTTCCTTGCTCACTTTCAGACTCCAAACTTCTTTGTGGGAATGGAAGTGCCAGAAGTGGAGTTTCTTTTCTCCGGGTAGTTAATGGATACTCAGATAGGTCAGTCTGTGTGTATGCCTGCTCGAAGGAAACATGAAAAGCAGCAAAGGAATTACTTTAGAAGTATATTTTCTCTCCATAGTGCGTACACCACCCACCTAATGTGGGCTGTTTGCTGACATTGTTATAAATGAGGCTGTGGACTTGTCACCTAATTTCTTCTTGACACACTTCAGGTTAAGGTCTGCTGTAAAAGAAAATGTATTTCGGGGAGCAATTCTGTATAGCTGCTGGCAGAAAGCATGGCTGATACACCAAGCATTGAGGTTTGTTTTTTTCTAAATTTGCTATAGGGGACTGATTTGGTTTAAACTCAGCTGGCAACTAAACACTACACAGCTGCTCATTCATTCTGGTGGGATGGGGGGGAGAATTAGAAAAGTAACACTTGTCAGCTGAGGTAAAGGTCGTTTATTGGATAATGCAAAAGCTGTGCATGGAAGCAAAGCAATACAAGGAATACCATGGGCAGGCAGGGGTTCAACCACCTCCAGGAAAGCAGAGCTTCATCACACATAATGATGGCTTGGGAAGACAAAGACCACCATTTCTTCATCCAGCTTCATATGCTGAGTATGATGTCATATGGTCTGGAATATCCCTTTGGCTGTATCACCTTCCAACTCCTTGTGCACTCAGCCTTCTCACTAGTAGAGTGGGGCAAAAAGCAAAAAAGGCAGTGAGGCTGTGTAAGCTGTGCTCAGCAACAGCAAAACCATCTCTATGTTATCAACAGTGTTTCCAACACAAATCCAAAACACGGCCTGTAGAAGCTACTCTGAAGAAAATTAAGTCCACTCAAGCCAAAAGCAGCACAGGACTACTGTGTCAAGAAGAATACATCAGGTGTGTTCAGTCAGTATTCAGATCTTTCAGGATTGAAATAAATATTAAGAAATGGTGGTCTTTCCCATCGTTGTTGATCCTTGGCCAGACAAAGCTAATTATTCTCTCTCTCTACATTTCTCACCTATACAAGTAGTTGCACATACTTTTAAGTCTGACAGTTTGCCCTAATTACATCTTCATCTGTCTTGCACTGGATGATTTTTTTTGCTCTGCATGTTTGGGATAAAATGGACACCTAGTTATTGAACCCCATTTGTGATTGATTCCTATCACATAATTTAAGCCTTCATAAGCCTGGTCACTTGCTTCAGCTCCTCAGACACAAGACCCACAGGCTGTTATTCCTCCATCAGGCCCATGTGGTCCATGTCACAAGCAGCCCAACAGCAGCAGGACTTATCCATGCATCACAGTACTAACACTGGGAAAAATGCCAGTATGGAGGTAGTATTGAACTACCAGGAACAAAACCCACGAGACTGTCAGGAAGTAAGCCAAGGATGTCTAAATATGGGGCAAGCAGGCACCACATAAAGCCTTGAATCCCTGGGAGCACCTTTTTTCCTATACAAACATCTTGCACGAGCATAGACCACAGCTGTGGTTGAAAGAACACAAAAGAGGGCCTGTAAGCAGATCTTACAAAAGTAGGGAATTACAGGAACAAGTCTTATTAATGTTTTGAGGAGAATAGGAAGCATGATAATGCTTCAGCTGAAATAATTCTCAGTTCTGCAATACCTGACAAGTCTGTTACATTGATCCCAGACAGAATGCAAATGTAAATAAAGAACAGTGGAGAAAAAAAGGAAAGCATGGAAAACTTGGCTTGAGAATAGACAACTAAGTTTTCTGTTAGCTTGTTTATTTGATGGTCAGAACAATATAGAAATATTTATGTTTATTTCATTAAGAATTAATTATTTTAATCTTCTTCTATATATTGAAATGGAAAATAAACCTCACACCATGCTTATATGTTGTATTTTAAACTGAAGTTAAAGAACTTGCATCAAACCCAAACAAACAAATAACTAGTTTTTCAAAATATCTAAACCACTATGACCTTCAGAGAAAGTCTTCACACACAGGTTTCTTGTCCACATTTGTCTGGTAATTCAGAGGCAGGGAATTTTGGGGGCCCTGTGACTGGCAGCTTTCTCAAAGAAGACATTTTATGTGTAATTCCCATTTATTCTGCTGCTAAGCAGTGTTGAGAAGGTTTGTCATCAGTCCTTTTCATTGGAAGTAGTTCCAGTCCTTAAAAGAAAAAAATCTTAGGATTCAAAAAATAGAGTGAATGTCTAGTCTGGTGCTCAAAACAGCCTACTCAGAGGAAAAAAAATAAAAACCAAAAAAAATCTGTGCTCCAACTCAATCTGCTTCTGATTCAGACAAGGATTTGGACCTAGATCCTATAATACCATGAAGCCTATCCTTACTACCAGGATAAAGCATCAGTGATTATTTCAAGTCCTATTACAAAGTAAAGCATCACAAGAAGATTACCTTCTTTGAAATAGGCATCCTAGTAGTAGGAACAAGATTTCAGACAAATTTGAGAGTTTCGCTACCTGGTGAAGGGCATATCATGCTACATGGATGTCTTAGCAACAAGAGTATTAAATAAGAACCATGAACACTGTTGGGGTTTTTTGTTTGTTTGTTTGATTTTTTCCCCTTTCCTGTGGCTGAAATTATTTGCATTTTGTTTTCTGAATTCACTAACATTTAATACAAATAACAATAAACTAATTTATTGAATAAATGATCTCTCGAAAAAAAACGTAGCTTCACTGGGAGCTGCTGATTCCACATGTCACTTTTCATTGCCCCAGCTCCTAATTAAAAACAACTTTTTTTCTTGTGGAAGGTGTGATTCCAGTTTCTTTGACAATTTTCACAAAAAATACTGAAGGTGGGGAGAGAAAGCTTTGGAGAAGAGATTTCCAACTGCACTCTGTCTACATGACAGCATTAGCCTGAGTCTCAGCACATGCATGGGAGGAGGTGGGCAAGCTATTCTGCTGTAGTAGGTGTGTGGCAGTCAGGACAACACTTCTCCCAGATAAACCCAGATGCAGCTGAACTCCCAGGAAAAGTGATGACATCAGAGCAGACATTACCACCACATGCATAGTCTTGCATGAGCTAATAAACACTGAAGAAACAAAACTAAAGCTGATAGGCAGATAGGTTGATCAAATAGATATAGAATCATAGAGTGGTTCAGATTGGAAGGGACCTTAAAGATCACATAGTTTTAACCACTCTGCCATGGGCAGGTAACTTTCCACTAGACCAGGTTGCTCAGAGTTCCATCCAACCTGGCCTTGAGCACTTCCAGGGATGGAGTATCCACAGTTTCTCTGAAGCCTTCTCTTCTCCAGGCTGAATGACCCTAAGTCTCTCAGCCTGTCTTCATAGGAGAGGCATTCTAACGCTCTGATCATCTTAGTGGCCCTCTTCTGGACTCATTCCAGTTCTACAGAAACCAAGACAAAAGTAGTAAGAATATTCAGGCTTTTGGCAGCAGTGTAGGGTATGTAACTGTATTGGGAAAGGTTTCCAATTCATCACAGTACAGATGTGATGGAACTGGCACTGATAGAGCAAGCTCAGGACTCAGAACCAATACTATGCCTACTAAGATATTAAGTTAGCTAGGGCAGAACATGATGCAAATGATGGTTATTGCTTCATACACTTTACCTGAAATGGTTAGTACTATTCCTGAGTATCACTACACAGAGTGTGATACCCTATAAGTGCTTCTTTCAATGTTTAAAAAGGTAAGCAATTTTGGGTAAAAAAAATTGCAATTATAGAGGAGACTTTTGTTCAAAAAATAGATGTTAACTTGCTGACTTCAACAATGCCCAAGACTCTCAGCCACACAGGGCAGAAGAGGGATATTAGTTGTTTAACAGTCAACACAGAAACATAGCTATTACAGTAATCTGATTCCAAGTAGGTAATGAAACTAGGTGCAATATGATATCAGCAAATAGTTTTCCTAGGCTTGACAAACAACATCAAGTATTTTTAGCAAACATTGGAAACCATTTGAATGCAACAAGGGTGACTGAAAATGCCTTCAGTGATGCGGAGTGCATGTTGGAGTTAGTAATTGCAAACATGCAAATCGGTTTTCTACTTGCCTTTCTAATTTTTACTGCTTAATGTTTGTTTCTTCCTTCAAGTGTCATACAGACTGCTGCAGTCACTGACATCTACAGGTGATTTATGCTGGTGCTTTTGTATGGTGGTGCTTTTCCTTTAAAATATTGAAGAAATTGGTAGCAAACTGAAGTACCGAGAAAGAAACAGAAAGTGCCAGAGTATGGAGCAGGGACATTCAAGCATATGGCTGAATTTTTAACTATGCTGGCAGCATCTATTAAGGACTTTTCTTCCTGCAGAGCTAGCTGTGTTATAAAACCCCACAGCCTTTTGATAGATTCAGCATCTAGCCTCTGATCATGCTGGCAGATGTGTTAAAAATATCTGGGTGTTTGTCAGTTCTTGAACCTCTCACTTTGTTTAAATGCTTTTCTTTGAAGAGGAACTGGGTGTACCCTGGACTGAGGTGATAGCACATCTGTGTTAACAAACATAATTTCAAAATTAACTTATATGTAACATGAATTTCTGTTTGTGGTTTAGCTAGTGATTGACCAAGACTGTAGTGTGCTATTTTGTTCTCAGCTTCTCATATGAGTAAAAGTCTTTGATTCTGTACACGGTATTCAGTTCAAAATTGTTTGCAATGTGTTCTGTCAAATAAGCAAAACAAGAGGCTGTTTCATGATGGCAACTGTGGGCTCAGACAGGACAGCTGAGAGGTGCTTTCCTCTGTCTTTTCAGTGGAAGAGTCTATATTTTTTTCTAAACCAGGAAATATTGGTGGGTAGTCTTCGAGCAATCTTGGATTAGGAAGAATTAACATTGGACTTTCAAGCAAAGTGATGATTTTTACATTGTATTAACAACCCTCTACATTGAGTAAAATATACTGTTTTACATATTCCTTTATAGTCTTCTAGCACAACGAATGAAATAAATGTGTAGTGGCTGAAAGCCTACATTGGCTAGTTCCACACAATAGTGAAATTTAGGCCTACTATTGTAGTCTGAAGGGAAATTTCACCAACTTTCCCAGAATGTTGAAGAATACTAAGACTGTTGCAAAAGGACATGTGCACTCAGTAAAGCAGCTCAACTCCCAATCAGGGTTGATTTCCTTTGTGAAGATCACTGCAGCATTTATATTTAGTATTCTTCTTCATAGTGCTGTTTCTGGGAGAGAGAGTCAAAATGGGACAAATTAGCCTAAGTGAGGATACTTAGGATTTTCTATTTATTACATAGTTCCCAGATGTGGAGTCAGGGGTTGAATCAAAGGTGTAGAACACAGACTCAGGCAGCAGCTCTTCAGCCCAATAGTAGTCTGCCTGAGGATATATAATGAATTTTTCTCTTCACTCAGATTAACTGGGTTTTGACAGACAAATCTTGAGTATCTATCTGCATGTGTTCTAAGGTTGTTCCATAAGATAATACCGACGTTTGAAGAACTAATTTAAAAGGCTTTCCAAACTACATTGTATTGAAAAAATAGGAGGCCAGCTGGTGAAACTGTTAAAATTATTTAATCAGATCATGCTCTCCAGATTTCATTGCATATTGCCCCTGTTCAGAAAATGGAATACCTTTGTGCTTTTAGTGTCCCTTTACAAATTTGCATAGCAGCCCTTCTCATATGTAAGTTTGAAATCTCTTTGGGGAAGGGTTAGTCTTTTCCCCTTTAATGTGTACCTTTAAGGGTACCTAAAGGCAGTCATAATTTTTTACAGGAACTTCATAATATTATGTTGTATGATCCCAATTGTAAATAATGTTAATAATATGCATATATGCCTGTAAATATTTACTTTGGAGTACATGTATTTGTTTTTTGTTTAAAGCAGAAACTGAGTTTCAAGTACAAGAACAGAATTATTGTTATAATTTAATTAGTAGTATTGTCACATGGGGTTTTTTTTTTCAAAAAAATAAATTACTATGCTATTATTGAGTAAAGAACATAGCTAAACATGCATACATATTGTAGAGGCCTTTTAAATCTGTATTTTTTTCATATTGGATGAACATAGATGTACAGAAAATATCTCGCTAGAAGGGCAGGAATTTCTTAACAATCACATAAAAAAACAGTAAAAATAAATGTTTTTGTGATAGGATTTCTGAATGGGTTATTTATATTCTGGATTTCTATACTCTGTTATTTCTACAAGTGCTCTACAGCAGAATAAGGCCTGATTTTCACATGAAAAGAGAATGAATGTTAAAAATCACAGTTCCTAACACTTTTAAAAATCTATTTTTAAGAAAATACCTTATCTTCAAAGTAAAAATTATACCACATGCATAGTCTTTAAATGCTTGCTATTGAGACCAGTCTTACAATGTTAGCAATAGATGCAAGATACCAAAGAGCAACTAATCACTTCTATCCACGAGTGCAAGAAGACTGAAATAATATGACTGATGGATAATTTGTTGTGCTGGCTGTCATAAATAAGGATGTCATATTCTCACACTGAATAGGTAACTTTACTATTCAAGTCATTAATTGAAATCTCAATATTATAAAACAGAAAAAAATCAACAAAATTTCATAAAAAGTTGCCTGCTGATATCTCCCTTGTTAGTGAATTGTTAATGTTCTGTATTCTAAGTACATGGACTTCTCTAAAATTCAGTGTTATTATGTACATGTATATGAGTTAACAGCTGGCTAAATCCTGCTCTAAATTGATTCCATTTGCTTAAACTGACACAATTCCTAGACAAATATTTGGCTAGTTCTCTAAATAATTGGGAAGGGATGTATATCTTAATTTTGTCTTTATTACCATTGCACTAACTAGCCATTCAAACTTTTGTGAAGTACCTAGTCCACGAAATAGGTAATCATTACCGTGTTGGTTTTGTCTCTATGAAAACTAAAATGAACAAAATATTCAACAACTATCCCAAAGTTACAGAAAGAAATGGTGTCAAAAACGTGAAATAGAATACTGAAGAACAAAACAGCAGAAAACTGAGACTTTGATAGAACAGGATTTCATCTCATTTTCTGTTGTTCCTGGATTTTAGTTGGATCAGTCTAGTCTAATTCTGGAATCATTCACTGAATGAATCCCTACAACAATATATGTTCAGTACATTGCTTTGGATGCTGAGCCTCATATGCTTTTAGTCTTAAAAGTATCATTCTTCAAAGGATGACAGCATTTTATGGGTTATTTACATGTTAAGTGGTTGTTTACCACCAGTCACTATCTTAAATGACAGTGACGGTTCCGATAACTAATTATCATTCATCTCTTTATTTTACTAATATATGCATTTGGCCAAGTGCACCCAAATTCACTGTGTTGCTACGTAACAAAATAAGGAAATAGAATTTATCTATAGCAATGATGTTAACGGGGTAGACATTGTCACAATTGACAAGAAGCATGTAGTAAATTCTTTGAAATACTTGGATCTTACATAGAGGACTGTCAATATATTCGCACTAGGAATTCTAGGGCAAAGTATTAAGCACATTTCAGGTCCATACAGAATCTCTTCCGACAGAAGAACAACCTTGTCAGCCGTTGTAAAGATAAAAGCAAAGAAAATATGAAAGTCAAATAAAGCTGTTACTTCTTGATTTAGGAGTTAGAACAAGTTTAATTCCAGCAAAACTTGTATCTTAGCACTGTCACAGTACAAAAGTGACACTGCGATATCTTTATATGACAACAGCTTGAAGTAGTCGGAAACATATCATGATATCCAAAGGGATTGGAGGCTGAATTTCATTTCCATCCAGACGAAGGTATCGGAGGCGAGGGATGTTGCCGTAATAACCGTAGTCTTCTTCTAGAGCAATTGAGACTGGGCATATTTGAGTACCATTGACACCTGAAAATGTAGATCAACATTTTAGGAAATTTCTATAGGAAAAGTTCATGATGATAAAATTGATATTTGCACTGATATTTGCATAGGAGACAGTTGTTTCTATCAGATTTGGAAAATGCTGACAACTACTTTTTTGGTGAAGCAATAAAGCATCTTCATATAATGTTATCTAAATCAGTGAATCACATATTTATTTTGTTGCAATTATGAATAAAGGGCACTATATGCATAATTTTGTCATGGACAGAGAAGACACTATTTTAGGCCACTACACGGTAAACACTGAGAAATATCTCTCTACCCTCTGAGAGCAGGACAAGATTAATACTCAGGGGTTTTGAACATCTTATTTCAATTTTAAGCTGATAATATTCCCTAATGAAGATCCTGCATTCAAAATGGTAGCATTATTAAATTGGAAATTTTCTTATAGTGTTTGTAACTTTTATCGTCTGTATTTTCCTGTTCAATCACATTCTTCAGTAGAGTTGGTTTGAATTGCAAGAATGAAAATTTTACAATGGGATATTTTTCTTCCTAATCTAAAATCCAACAAATCCTTAAAACTCTGTATAGATCACATATAGTTTGTTTCTGTTAAGATAAAATTTGAAGCTATGGCTTAAATCAGTATCCATATTCATAAGCGTTGAATATCAAGGGTTCTTCACTTTGTCTCTTTGAAGTCTCCTCCACACTGTCACTTGGCTAAAATACTTTTCATATTTTGTCTTCAATTGTTGACTAGTCAGGCAGCTTGCTGTCCTATTTCAGCCTCAAAATGGGCTCGTTCTAGAAAATACTGAAGTGGCATTTGTTTATTAAAGATGTCAAATTCCTTTGACCAAGTTATGGTATTTAGTGATTAGTCTGACTGCTTGAGGGTCTTTTTGACTACAGACCAACTTAAAATAAAAAAAAAATAAAATTAAAAAAAAAAA
>VXAU01005042.1:261884-308938 GCA_013399695.1 Formicarius rufipectus | reverse complement strand
AGGTGGTCTGTACGACCAGCAAAAACTAGATTAAAAATCTAGGATAGTTAATTCAAAGGAAATTAATTCCACCATAGTATTGTTATGTGGTATTATATTTAAAGATAAGATCTGTATCTGCCATAAGGAAAAACTGCAAAATATGTTTTCATGAATGTCTAATACTGTATATATTCTGAAGAACTGAAGAAGATTCTGTTTTATTTTCAGAAAAAAAATCATAATTTAGAAACATAATTTAACTACTGGGCCCAAGAACTTCTTTTCTCGGCACATGGAATAAAATCAGCTGAGAGTATCTATCCCAGCCTCCTGGTCTTCTTCTGGGGGAACGTACTATTCACTCCCTTTTACTTGTTCTTTGATAGCACTGTAATACCACCTGCTAAGCCTTACTCCCTTGCTACACGATCATTTTATGCCTTCTCTTTACTTCCTTTAAAACTCTGATTTCCACCATTTGACATCTCCCCAGAACCTTACAAGTGTATCTCCTAGATAAATACGTATGTATGTGTGTTTTAAAATACCATGGAAGAAGAGCTGGGTAAATGTTGGAGCCATAATTAATTTGGATTTTATGTTGGTTTTGCTTTCAACTTTTGAGTACTTTTTTTCTCTATGTATTGAGATACTTAAGAAGGGAACAGCAGGGGAAACTTTTGTTCCACTGAGACCAATGATGAGGCTATCATTGGCTTCCTTGGCCTTCAGAAGAAGGCCTTATATCTTCGTAAAGGGTCTCTGGAGACATAAGGCCTTGCACTTATACAAAGAACTAATGTTACTCAATAACATACAATAAAATAAATACAATAGGCAAACTGTATTTTCATAGAATGTTGATGTCTGAGCTCTTGCAATGCCAGCAGTGTAACTATGAATCACCAAAAGAAAATAGTGATTGCAGTTGTGCAAGAGAATTAATATTATGAAAAGGGTTTGTACTGCACACATGAAAGTAAACCTTCTGAAGGACCTTTTTGTGGAGAAACCAGATCCAGACTTTAACAATTATTTTTCTTTCAAAACTTTACATCGGTTATCTAAATTAATGACTGATCATCAGCTTCCAGGGTTTAAGAAGAGAAAACAGAATGAATATCACATCTTATTACTCCCACCCAATAAAATGACATTCCTTGTTTGCAATCCTAAAGACCCTTTGAGATATCATCCATTAGAGCAGTGTCCCATGAAGGTTATGTCATTATCCCCTATCTCTTAACTAATTATGCTGTGTGACAGAATGTACCTTACATAATACCCAGTTTTCATTTAAGGTGTCAGGTTGCTTTTTAAAATGTTTTTTTACTACTTTATATGCAGTTACTAAGAATTAAAACTTTATTGCTTTAAGTAGAAGAAGTTTTGTCCTTAGGGTAACAATGAATTTTGAAAAGTGGTAAAGAGAGTAGGAATATAAAGCTTGTGGTAAGTTATTGTGATTCATCTTCATGGGAACACATGCATCACTGGAAAGTGGGACTTGGGTTTGCACATACTACAAAAGTTGATTTTCATGAGTTGAAGCTTTGTCAAACTTCAAAGGAAGATAATTGGGCAGCTGTTTAAATACTGCCTAGATACAAACCCCTTCTTAAACTGTGCAGGCTACATTCCATTGATTTCAATTGAGTGTCCACCTAAAGTGACAGGATAAAGTCTGCACCTGAGGCACTGCAGTGAAGCAATTAAAATAAATCCCTTCATAATTAGAAGGCAATTAAATATGATCAGAAGCAACAAATGTCATAATCCTGAACTCTTAATTGTTAGGATTCTTACGGACCACTTGAATATGTTCTACTCACACAAAAATTATTTTTCTTTACAAAATTTTATACATTCATTTTGTAAAATGCAATAAACAAAGCTAAATTATTAATAGGTATCTTCTTGTTATTGGTCCTTGTTTCATACAAAAGCCAAGTGTATTTGTGAACTAGTGTCACAGAAGAGTGGTAAAGGACTCTGTATTCAACTAAATCACCATGACAGGAAGATAAATTTAGAGACTCAGCTTTCTTCAGTGCAGTGATAAATAGAAAGCTTTGGCATGGCTTTTGGCATGAAACAAAGGAATTACTAAGCAGATACTTTCATTATATGAAATATTTGGTGTCCCTAACCAGCACATCCCCACTGTACCTGGATGAATTTGAAAGCAGTGCTGGGAATGGAACTATGACATGACAACAGCCTTCTGTTGCCTTCAGTACAAAACTTTGCCTCATTTACACAAAGTGGAAATGTTGGAAGACATTTGTGGACATAAATTTCAGTAGAACAAAGTTTCTGTGAAGTCAGCAAAACACTGAAACATGCTGTCCAGAGAGGTGTTAGATGCCTCATCCCTGGAAACTTCCAAGGAGAGATTGGAGGGGGCTCTCAGAATCCTCATCTAGCTGAAGATATCTCTGGTTATTGCAGGAGGGTTGGACTAAATGACCTTTAAAGGTCCCTTCCAAACCAAATTATTCAGTGATTCTGTGATTTGAATCAATTTATTTCAAAGAGCATTTTCTGTAGTTTACACTTCAAAGTAATTATGACTTGGTGAGGTCCCATGCTGACAATGCACACTTACTTTTGATTTTGTTGTGATCAAGATGAAGGTGCTCGAGGTGAGCATTGATTGGTGGAATTTTAGTGAGCTGATTGTGAGACAGCTGTAGATCTAGAATAGATGAAACATTAAACCCATTGGGAGGGATACCATCATCAGATAATTTATTGTAGTTCAATCTGAGGAAAGTCACTTTGGGTATTGCACTGAAGTAGTTGTCTGGTATAACTTCAATGGAGTTGTTGTCCAAAAACAGCTGCAGTGTGTTAGCTGGAATGCTTAAAGGCATTTTCTTGAGTGAATTTTTTGCTATGTTGAGTTGCATAAGATTGTTGAGTCCTTGAAAGGTGTCACTTTGAAAAGCACTGTCCAACAGACTGTTCTGGTGCAGATCTAACATAGTAAGGTTTTCCAAGTTGCTGAAAACTCCTTCTGGGATTCTGGAGATTTTGTTTCTAGCTAATCTCAGCTGCTCCAGGCCCACTGGTAGTGGGGCAGGCACCTCTTCCAATTCATTTTCTTCAAGGAATAAGTAAAGTAGTCTTTTCATCTTGCTCAGCACACCACTCTCAATTCCATTGTTTGTGATCTTATTTTTGTTCAGATTTATCCATCTCAGATGAGTGGCATTCACAAAAGGCTTCTCTGAAAGTGTTTCAATTTGATTGTTTTGAAGATAGAGGTACCAAATTCTTGCTGGAATTGCAGGTATTTCTTTAAGTCCTTTGTTGTCACAGTATAATGCGTTGGGGAAACTAGGAGGACAAAAACACTCCTGTGGACACTCAGAAGTGTAGTGAGACCAATGCTCAGGATCCAGATCATCATAAACTTGTCTCACAGTTCGAGTCCATGCAGAATTTACCAAGAATAAGAGCAAGAGGCCTATATAGACTTTTAGGTTCATTGTGTTTGCCTTGGAAGGGGAAAAAAACAATTAGCTGTCTCTAACAGAACTCTCTAGCAGCATACTAGATTAATAAAGCAGTTTTGCATATAAAATAATATTTCCTTTATAAACAACCAAATTCTGTTCTCTAGGGTATATACCCATGGCATGTTAAGGAAAAACTGAACAGTAATATAAGAAATATAAACAATTCAGTGCCACATGTTGATGAACATTTCCATGATTCAACTTAATTCCACATTGGCTAGCAATTTAACTGATGTTCATGAAGGTGTCATTTCAAAGAACCTGAAAACATGGATCACTTTTCTGACATTAAATCAGTGCTTCTTATAAATTTGTTTAAGTTTTCCTGTATAGACTTGTGATATACACTGTACAATGAACAATCCTCAGAAAAGATGTCATTATCACAGTGATACAAATACTATTGTATTCAGTGTTCCTCCTTTAAAATTAATCCTCCTTTTAAATTAATTTAAATTAATTTTAAATTAATTCCTCCTTTTAACATTAATCATACTCTTTTTTCTGTTTTTGCTCTCTCTTCAATTATAATGGCATCTGGATCAGATTTTCCAGTCTTTTTTCTTCACTGAAAAGTGAAAGATCAAATAGTGTTTTAACAGCTGTTTGTTGGGCATGTTCTTAAAAAGCTTGGAGGGAATATGTTTGGCTAGTCCATTCCCTGCCTCGTTCACTCTCTCATATCCTAAGTTACAAATTTCCTTCTCTAAAGCAAACAGACAAAACAAATGTCTGATCTAAATGACACAAAAAATAAGTTCTAACCAGATTATATCCACAAACTAAATGCTAACCAAATTATTTCATACCTGTGCATCTTGTAATTTACCTACTTAATTATTTGCTTTGTTCAGCCTCTTCCACAATTAAATCATGAACAAAATCACTACTGATAATTTACTCCAAAAGGAAATATTTGTGTAGTATAAAAACTGCTTTACTTGTTATCTGTTATCTTGCTTGCTGCTGGATAAAGAAGAACAAGTATTTTGCAATGCAGAGGCAAGAGACTGATAGTTGAAATTTCTGGTCAAAATTAGGTTAGTTTTTTTCAAAAGTAGTATTTAAATAAAAAAGTGAATTCTCTCATAGGATTGATGCACCATTAAGTTTAAGAGCTCAGGTAAGTTGCTGCTCAAGATATGTAATAATTTAATAGTTTTCATTATTGTTATTAGCAGTAACAAGTGCAGTATGCTATAGATCTTCCAGCCCCAGACACTTCTATCTGGAAACATTCCAAAAAAAACCCAAAAAAAACCAAACCAAAACAAAACAAAACAAACCCCCAAAATATTTATAAATAATAATATTTCTATATTATGCAGTGAAATCGCAAACTCCTTATTGCATAAATATTCATAACCTTAATATCACTTAAAAAAAAAAAAGAAATATAAAGGAATTTACCATGTCAGTCAAGTTTCTAGAGCTATCTGAATCCAGTTAGAAATCACTGTAAATTCACAGCTTTTGGCTCCTAACCATTATGTTTGCTTCCTGACCCCCTAAGAATTATCAGCATATAAAACTGGAAGTACATACTGGTATTCCCAGATGTATTTGCATACACACCTTATTTGCTATTGCTCCTAATTTGACATTGCTTCAGAGTTTGTACTTACCTCAGCTTTCTTGGATCTTCTTCTCTTTCTATTGGCCCCTGTTGTTAGACTGTAATCGCTTGAGTCAGGCTACAAGCCGTGTTCTATGAATACAGCCTCATATATACGCATCAGTGGCTACAGCTTTTAACCCCTAAAATAACCAAGGCACCTCAGCACTTTTAGACAGGAAAAGAAGGAACTTCTGACCTTAATATCAAGCAGCCTCAGAGAGTGGGTATTTGATTTCTATGTTCTAGTAGAGGAGAGGAACTAGTCTAGATGAAATAGGTAACCCAAAAATGTATATTTATTCAAAATTTTTGTTAGAAGACACTTTACACACAAAACTCACTTACATCATAATTCATTCTCATAATACCTAAACTGGCCACAAAGAATTAAAACCAGTGCCATCTGTTTCTACGGAAATATTTTATTAGATTTTTATCAAATGCAGATGCTGTCATGCCATTTAAAGACAAAAGTCTTGATTAGGAGAAGAAGACAGCAAAAGCATTTGCTAAGAATTTTTTAATAACATATTTTCAGTTATTTAAAGATTAAGCCTTACCTTTTCCTTTTTGTTCAGAGAGATATTTACATATATTTCTACAAAGTTATAATAATCTCCAGTGCCTCCTTCAATTTTCTTGTTTTATCTCTGATCAGAACTAAACTCCTTCCAGCCAACTTGCTATCCAAAGATTAGACACATATTTCTCACATTAAGTATTTTGGAAAATTTCTGTTTTCTTTAGTTGGTCCAAACTTAAAGTAACTTCATATCTGGGAAACTATCCTCACTCAAAGCCAGAACAATAGCATAAATATTTTAAGGAAAATGCTAATGAAAATACTGGAAATATAAAATATATCCCATTACTTTTTATGAGTTATATTGGTTTTAAAGCTTATTTATAAAATAATTTTAATTTTACCTTATCTGATTGATTTTAACAATAAAGGTGTAAGAACTTATTTCATAATTTTTGATACTTTGCTTCTTAAAACTAAGAATGTCTCAAAAGAACTTTAGAAGTAGAGTGGACAAAAAAATAATCAAAAACAGGAAAGCAAACCTTAAATACATGGGCAGCTTTCACTGACTTCAGCAAGGCTAAGGTTAAACCCATCATTTTTTTCTCATGGGTACATGTTTGTACAGCCTTGTTTTTTTGTTTAGGACAAAATACGTCCTTACCACCAGTAATTTTTACATGGTTTAAATACGTGTTTAAAAAAGCCATTAAGTGTTTCACTCTGCTAGAACTCCAGACCCTTCACCTCTTGGAAAATCTTAGAGATTTGTTATAAACCAAGTATAACATTGATTCCTTCAGATATACTAATTAGAATATTTTAGTAGTTTAAATAAGATTAAATTACTTTACATCTACACTTAAAAATAAAGGTTCTTGCTTTAAGCAGATATACTGAGGACAAAAATCAGGTGTACTGTTTTAGCATTTTCATTATGAGTGTCACTTTAAACACCTGGGACGTAAAATGTTTCCTTTGACCTCCCGCAGCAGATCCAGTTCACACATTTGTGACTATGATGCTTGTCGGCTGGAGTCTGCCAAAGAGAGGTGAGGAGAGACAGATGTACCACTGTATGAAGTTTAAAATAGTTGTGTTTCCAGTTGGGAGTGATTTAAGGAGTCTTCACCATTACATCTCTGATTCTTGTAAAAGCCAGGCAGTGCAATATAGAGCTGGTTTGTGGTTGAGCTAAATCTGTACAAAGTGTGTAGAGAGGATTTGGAGGCACTGAGGTCTGTTCATCACTAAAGCTGAGTCCATCAAGAATACTGAAAGGTCTTAAATAGTGAATCCTGGTGGCAGCTATCTGTTGTGATACACTTAAAATGCATGTTACCCGATGGTTACATTTAACAACAACCCAAAATTTTTATTTATCTTATGCTTCACAGGGGTCTGAATTTACCTACTAATTTAACCTGATAATCGTGTGCAGATATTCATTATGCTATCACAGAAGTCAGTGGCAAAGGAACTTTTTGGTTACCTTGTGGCAGGTGCTATTAGTTTGAAATACTGTTCAGCAAGGGGTCACAGTCTGCTCTCTGTGGATTTAGAGGCTGGATGTTTGATCCTTATCAAACACACATGCTGCCATCCCATTCAAAGGAGTTCTTCACAGGGAGAAGAAAGCAGCAAAATACATTTTCTAAGACTTTTTCAATAATGAAATTTTCATTTCTTCTTATGCTAAGAGGCAGAGAAAAATTACAAGAATTGTCCTCAAAATCAGGAAGAAAGGGTGCGATGACTGTAACATGTATTCTCATGTGCACTCAAACATTTTGGAAATATTTCTGCAGGAACAAGTGATTGTTTGGGTGTCCAGGGAGGCTTTGTAAAAAGGCCTGCTTTCCATGAAACCTTCAAAATTTTGCACATCTTCTCCATCATGAATTTGTTTTGTTCAGTCCTCCATCATATGGTGTTACTATTTATTATTTTAAGGGTGCACTATATGGTGATAAAGTTTTACAGACTAATAAAAGTGCACAGCCAAGAATTAAAAAAATGACTAATGATTTGGGAGGCTTTTTGTTCCACATATCCAACCTGAGACACTTTCCAGGACCTTATTTTCAGTAAAAGGCAGCTAAGAATTTTGTGTTAATGAGGTGGCTTTTATCTTGCGAAGTTGAGCCATCAAAGGCAAATATCGGTGAAATGCATGCTACATCTGAGACCACAAACAACTTCTCAAAAAGTAACAGTATTTGCATGACAATAAAAGGAAGTGGAAAAACTGTTACAGTAAAAATACTGTGGATACCTACTCTGAATTTTGGAGACCTTTTAAAAGATACTGTTGGGAGTATTCTAGTTTGAGAAAGGTGTCTTAAGCTATTACAGGACTTTTACTCCATATATCTCCTGGCAGTCTACACTGTTAATCAAGTGATTTTGTATTTAAAAAACTATTAAAAAAGTGAGGAGCATCAACAACTACAGGAGGTGGTAACATCTCCTTGAGAGGAATAATGTACTTGCTTGAAACTAAAACAGTGCGCAACCTTGAGGAAGACTAGAAGGGACAAAAAAATACACTGGAAATATCCATTGGGAGGAGATAAGGACAACTGGGAGTCTTGTTAGGAGCTGTTGTTCTGTTTCAGAATCAGAGTTGCTGACAGTGAAAAAACGCATTCCTTTCTTTCAGTAATGGCTGCCATATGTCTCAGATTTAATTCGAAGCAAGGTCTGTTAAACATCAAGCATGTGTATAGTTCATCATGAGCAAACCCAAGAGTATACTGCAAGCAGAGCTTATTCATTAGCCCTGTGGATTGTTCCATTTTGCAAAGGCTGCAATTCAGGGTGCCTAAATTTGAGTACTACTTTACTAAAATGCTCTGTGTCTTGCTCCACAGGACAATCAGTTTATCTGAACCAGTCACTTGAATTATCTTCATGGTTACTAGAGAAAAGGTGATGCTTCAAAACCTGAAGAAGAGGATAAATCCATTGTACGTATCCTTCATCACATACTCCACTGGTAGCTCCAGACAAATTCAGGCAGGCGATGACTTTTACTCAGGGTTCAGTCTGCGTCTTTCGCTTCTGAAGACTGGCATGTAGTGATGATCTTTCATGTGGTGATCTTTCTTTTTACACTGTTGCTTGAAATAAAGAGTAGGAAGCTCTGAGTTTTACTCAGGGTAGGAAGGACAGAACTTCTATATCTGAACAGTCCCCTGATCACCAGACAGTGATATATCCCAATTAATAATATCTGCCAGTCCTTTTAGGAAAGAGCTGCAACAGGTCAGCAAGATCAAAGAGTCTAAAATAAAGCAGATGACTAAACCCTTCAGCGTAGCCCAAGGGACACTGCAGACAGATCAAAGGGACCAAGCCAGATGTTCCAGACCCTGCTCTTATGGATACATTTTACTCTACATCATTCCTGGTGGGAAGGAAAAAAAAAAAAAAAAAAAAAAAAAAAAAAGAAAGAAAAACTAAACACACGGTGAAGCAGGAATGCTGCACCTCCCCTAGAAGCATAGAATTACCTGCCTAGACCTCTCACTGGAAGAAATCGCTTCTTTTGTTTAAACAGGCACCTTTGTGCATACGCAGGCAGCTCAAGTATAAGCAGTTTACCTGAGGAGTCTTCAGCTTAGGTTAGGAGAGATTGTTTAAAGAAACACAGAAAAACAGTTTGACTTGCTTAATTTGTGAAGTGTAAATGTCACCTGGCCTCTTGCTTATTTAGGATTCAGGAAGTTGAGATCCCATTCTGAAAGTCCAGAAAAAAAAATTCTAAGTTTACTTTCTTCACACCTTCACTCCCTGTGGAAACCACAGTGAGAACTGAGCCGTTTAGCTTGAAGAGACCCTTGCAGAGCAACACAATTCAGAAAAGAATAACTATGGAAAAGGACTCAGCTTTTATGGGAAATATACTCTCTCCTGAATATGTTTCATTAAGGAGTTTCTTGGCTTTCTGTTCCCTTTCCTTCTCTTTTGAGATCTTTACCACAGTGACACCATAAAGGTTCCATGACACAATGCCAAGATCTCGTATTTGTCTTGGCAAGATAGATTTACTTTACTTACTATGTAAATGTTGCTGTCAATCTCTTACTTATTTTGTTTTCATGCTTTCAACCATTTCAACACTGAAACAAATCTATTCTACCCAGGGACTGAATTTTTAAAACACTAAGTGTATCTTAATTTTAATATCTAATGTGTATTTATCAATTACAATCATATATTGAGGCATTGGGCCCACATGTGGCTATTTAGATGATTTATATTTTCCAGACAGCTAATGGTAAATTAAAACATGAATTAGTGGTCTAATGCCCATTCTGTAGACATGCAGTTTTGAAAAGTAAACCATCATGGATTAAAAATTCTAAGATAATACAAGGATAGTGAAAATGGCAGCCTGTTTTCACAATCCTTTAATTATATCCCTATATATATCCTTATGTTAACTTTCATTCTCTTGTTTTCTTCTGTTGTTAAAGAAGTCCAAAACTGTTTGAATTCAGCTTCATTTTAGATCCCTAGAGTGGGACAACGAATTCTGAGAATCTTAGACTTACACAAAGTTCTGTCCTTTAAAATTTGACAAGGGTTTCATAAAAAAGAACTCCCACAACTTAACAAAAAAACCTAATATTGTAGTCCCTTTATAACAAAGCTCTGCTATAGTAATTCTGCCATATGAAAAATTCAAGGTTTGGGGGTCTTTATCAATATTTAAAAAGAAAAACCAAATGGCATAAGATATATGAAAACTCAGCTCTTATTTTATTTTCCTTTAATTGTAGTAATTTTTTAGTCTAATTTTTAATGCAGATATTCAGGAAATTTCTTAAACTGTGATATCAGTCTTAGCTTTCAAGAGTTGGAATTTCCCAAAGCAGTTGAGCTTTCTTCCAGAATCCTGACTTGAAGCTCGAATCTCACTCACCATGAGTATTCCAGTCACTGATTACCCTTTCAGATGGAACATGTTGAAATTTAGTCTTTATAATGTAGGTGAAATTCCTCAACACCCATCACTTTGATGCAAACTGACACCACCTTTTTCTTTGAAGACAGCTCTGGAACCCAGCTCCATGGAGAATTAATCTTCCATCTCTGTCCAAGCACCATGCAGCACTCCAGAGGCCCTAAATAGTCAGGGTTGTGCTTCAACATTGCCTACTCTTATCTTGGATGATTCCCTGCTCATCATGGTGGCTGCTGGTAATCCCAGTGGTAAATGTCTAGTTTCTTTTTGCATTCTGTGTATAAAATACACCTTGTTTCAGGGTTGTGATTTTCATTAGGAACAACATCTTTCTCATCCTTTTGAATCAAGGGAGGGAATAAAAATAATGGGAGTGATGATTTCTTTTTACCCAAACTTAGGAACCTGAATAAAAAAGTCTCATTTTTATGCATGAAATTACAAATTCCTCTTGAAACTAATGTAACATTGTGCATAATTTTGAGAACTTTTTAGTCTGTTTATTTTTTTGGCAGCACAATAGCTATAATGAGCAAATCTAAATGTAAAGCTTAGAAAACATTTGTTCATACAGTTTGAAAATCATTCTACACAGTAAGATGAATGGCAAATTTACATGATGAGGAAGGAAGATGAAAACAGGAATTTTGAGAGACAGCACTTGGCCTCATTCATCTTGAAACAACTTAATTTTAAATTAGTTATTAAGGTATGAAATCTCTGAAGACTTCCAGTACATCTGTCTGAAGTCTTATATATGTTTCAATGAAAGCATTATCATCGATGGAAAGATATTTTTACAGATATTATTTAATATATTCCAAAATGTCTTTGTAATTACTTGAATATGCACTCTGGTTAGGTTGCCCAGACAAGGTAGCTGTCTCGTACACTTTGCCCCACGCAAGGGGTAAAGACAAAAATATTCTTTTGCACAGAGCAGCAGCCAACAGGTCCAAAGGTTACATGGTAACTCAATCACCTCCATATTCATAAACACTTGTGCTAGCTGACCAATCAAAGAACTGATTGAGCTGTAGCAGGAAAGGTAACAGAGGCAGGAACCTGCGTGATAGCATTGAACTCCTGGCCCACAAGCTCTCCACACCAGTGCCATAGCAATAACTTTCTCTGCTGAGCACCAGTGCTTCAACCTCATCAAGGAGTCCCTCTGTCTATTAAGAAAACTCCTGTTATCTGCATTGCAAGAAATGCAGCTATATCTAGAGGTGGACCTAGAAAGCAGCTCCACAAGAGATAGGAAATGAGGGAGGTTTTGCATGTCTGGTGAAGAAGACAGGCCAAAAGTCAGCACATATTTTGTTGCTAAACATCTAGTTAAGTTTTCTTGCCAATAAATGTGTTAAAATTTAACTGTTTTACACAATGTGGGATTATTTTCATGAATGTTTAAAAATAGTTTTAGACATCTCGTAAAAATGGATTTAGACACTGCAATTCAAAATATCACTGAAGACTGTTTTCTTGGAGGAAACAGAAAGTTCCGTGATCCTTCATATCTTTTCCTGTGAGATGGGTTTATTTTGCCCTTTTTTGTCAGAACTGTAGTACTTTTTCCAAAATAAAACTTTTTTCCTCTTCTAGAAGGCAGGTGTATTTCGCCAAATCCTTCTTCCCACACTGTCATCTGGACTATAAATAACATTTCTCGTCTCATGTATTTGCCACACTTCTTTATTGCCTTCTCAATCAAACTCTTTTTCCCTACTTTTCTTTAACAATTTCAGTATAACAAGGAATGCTATATCACAGGTGTATTGCATAAGGGGGATTACACTACAAAACTAATTATTTGAGTAATCAAAACTTTTTATAAATACTCTGTTTTATGATTTGTAGATCAAGTCAATTTATGATAATTACCCTCCCAAAACATGAAGAAGGAGTTACAGCCACAAAAATCATGGTCTATAACACCAAAGTATAGCAATAAGTACTTCTTCAGATATGCTGCCGCTCACTGAAACCCTCAGTTGCTGATTAGATGACCATACTCCTATAAATTGATGAAGGGATAAAGAGAAAAAAAAAAAAAAACAAAAAAAAACCCCAACAAACAAACAAACCTAAAAAAACCAACCAAACAAACAAAAAACAAAACAAACAAAAAACCAAAACAAACAAAACCAACCAACCAAACAAAAAAACAAACTCAAAAAAGCAGAAGATAGAACCTTAAGGGTCAACAAAATCTATCAAACTGAGAGCAACTTAAAATATCCAAACTGAAATCTTCAAAGCAAAGTGTTTTTCTTGTTCAGTTGTCACACCCTTGAGCACTTCAGTCTCACCTCTGAACTCATTCAAGCTGGGCTCTTCAGGCAGGTCACTCTCTGGGAGAACTGATGGGATCCTTCCTGTGGTTCCAACATGTGTAGATATGGGCACACCTATTTCCTGTCTAGCCCACAATCACTGTGTGATCTCAGAAGCTGAATAGTGTGATAAAAAGTGCTCCAGTCTCTAAACCTGTTTGATTTTACATAAAGAAGTGATAATTTGCCCAGGTGCTTGAACCAGGCCTTCCTATATTCAAGATGAGTGTCATAGAGTATAGAGTTAGCACTCTTTTTCATTCTCTGTGCTGATATTGAACTGTTAGATTCAGTACAAAAGAGAGTTACTTACACATGAAAACCTGAAGACCTACCAATTAAGATCTTTTCTTAAAGACCAAAATATTCTATATCTAAATCCCAATGATAATATTAACCAATATCTAAATTCAAAAAAAACCCAAAACAAAAACAAAAAAAAAAACCAACCCAAAAAAAAACCAAAACCAAAACACAAAACAAAACAAAACAAAAAAAAAAAAAAAAAAAAAACCACCCAAAAAAAAAAAAAAAAAAAAAAAAAAAAAAAAAAAAAAAAAAAAAAAAAAAAAAAAAAACAAAAAAACACACCAAAACACAGAACCAAAATGTCCTCCATGAGCTCATAAATTATTTCCCTTGTCTTGAATAGCTAAGCATGTTTTCCATTGTTGTCACACATGAGAGATGGAATGGATCTCTGACTTCATTGCCACTACTCAGCACAAGTGTCAAAATGGGAGCAGATTTGCACAAACCATCCACAGAGTTTAAGGATTTGAAAGAAAGTTTCCACGGTTTCTGCCTATGGAATCTACATCCAAATGTTCACTGAGTTAAGATTTTGTGAGCATCATGGGAATTGGAATTATGAACTGGAACCTGAAGCAATAAATTTTCCACATGAATTTAATGCCAAACTCTTCTGTAGTAGAACTGGTTGTTAAAATTAATGTTGTTGCCAGTTGGTTACTAATATTCTTAGAATCACAGATTCATAGAAATTATAAGTAAGTTTGAAGGAACGTCTGAAGGTTGTTTAATTCAAACCTCTTATCTAAAATTGAGACTAATTTCAGACAGGTTAGTCCCGCAGGACACTGCTCATGTAAGCTATGAAAATTTCTGAGAATGCAGAGTCCATAGCCTCCTTGAGCAATCTGTGACAGTACTTTATACACTCATTATGAAGAATTTTATTGCATGTCAGCTCAATTTTCTCTTTTTGGAACTTTTCTTTTGATGCCTTTCCCTTTCATTGTTCATCCCAAAACTGGACTCTTTTTCTGTAGCACTCTTTTAGACAGTGGAAGATTGCAATAAGCCATGGACTGAGGCATATGGTATATTTAGAGAGGCTAAGGAAAGTGACTTGGCATTGCCTGGAAAGGAGAAGGCCAGGGGAAGTTCTCTTTGCAGGCTTACATCTTACTGCCTCTTCACGAAACTTCATTTTGCTTTATAATCCCACAGTTTCTATCATCTTCAGTCTATGCTTGTTGCAAGTCTGTCTATAACAACTTAGAATGCCTTTCTGAATTATGTTTTTCATTTCTATTCCCAGTTTTCCAAGTAATTTTGTTCATGCTGAGCAATAACCTATTTATTCCCTTTCACTTAAACAAGAGATTTACAGTAGTGATAAAACCCTGCCAGGTTCCTTTCACTAGAAGTACAGCTCTGTTCAACAACCAACTGCTCATTGTTTTCTTGATCCAATGCTGGGCTTTATAAAACAGTAGAGGGCATGTAGGATTTATGATTCCAGTCCAAAAATTCATGTGTCACTGCCTGTTCTTTCTAGGAATCTTTTGTAATTTAATCTAATACAAAAAATACCTTTTAAATCAGAAAATGCTTCTCAGCTTGAAAGGTAACTCTACTTTTGTGAGTGACTGCAACACACTTGCAAACTAGTTCCTAAAATCTCATGGATAAAGTTTTTGTCTGTTGTGTTCAAATATTGTTATTATAATATTGTTTTTTCATTATATTTGTAGCAAAGCTTCCTTTTTATGTCTGCTTTCCAATTCATGTCTTTATTTTTTAAAAATTCTCTCGTGAAACTTCATATGAAAGTGTTATGACAAGTTTACCAATTTTGACTTGAAAGAAGGAGGAACACATACTGGAAGTAAATTGTATAGCTATACTATAGGTTGTATAGTATGTTGCCCTAAATTCTGGCTAATTTACCCATTCCACTGTCTCTGTGATACTGAAGCTGAGTTATTGCCTGTTCACATTGTTTCTATTTTTAAGTAATATGTTTGCACCTGTACACATAAGTATTTCCTAATATGACCAGGTTAGGTAAGAACAGGGATGATTGCATCATGCCTTCCTGTCTCCAGAATACTGAGGGATTTATAACCAAGGTCCATCACTTTCTTTCCCAGGATGGACAAAAATATCAAGCTATGGTGACTCAAGTTTCTGAGCTTTAGCTCTGCTAAGTATTTCCTAACATCTAAATTTCTGCATAGTGTCTAGAAAATAATTCATGCTGCTTTCAAAAACTGAGAACTAAGGAACATATATATTGTTGCCTGTTTATTTTTGCAAGATATGTAGAGAATGGGAGCTTAAACAGTCTCTATAGTGATTTATAAGAACTCGTTAATGCAGAAGCAGAAACCTGGACTTCTGTGTCTCATAATATGAAAGCAGAGATAAAGGATCCCATTTCTCCTTTAGCAGAAGGATCTCATGTTTCCTTTTGGCTTTTTTTTTTTTTTTTTCTCTTTTTCAGAAAGTTTAAGGAGCAAGCTGTGTGATATCATATCTCCCCAACTAATGATGAATTTCTGAACCACAGGAAAGAGATGCTCAAGATAAAAATGTACTGCCAAACACCATTTCTTGTACTTGCCCAAGTGTTCATTGAAAGGTAATTTCTGAAGGAGATCATTAGTGCTGTTTGCTACTTTGACAGAGGGTTCCCTTCTATTGTATCCCGTGAACAGAACATCAAAATGCCTAGTGAACATCTATAAATGTTTTCTTTATAGCATAAGAGTATGTAGAAAATAACCTCAACAGGTTCTAAGCTATCCTGAGGTGGAGTGTTCTCAGTCTCACTGTTCACAGTGTTTCATTTTGCATAAAGATAACTAGTTTGCTGATACAAGCCAAAAAGAATAAATTTTTGTTGTGTTGTTAGATTAGGGCTATGAAGTGACAAATTTCATTATCAGTTTCTGCTCTAGAAGTCTTAGTATTCACTGTATTTTCCTCTGAAGGGACAGTTGGGTTAAAATCTCTCTGGAAATGGTTAAATACTCTTTCCCATATATTTCACTATTCTTTGGGAAACTGTGCATGCACTCTCTTCTTCTTTTCCTCTGTTATAATCCCATAGTGATTCCCACTCTGATGTGCTCAGGAGGCCCCAGACTTGGACTTCATTCCAGCCTACTTGTAACGAAGGTTACTTTCAATCCTTTCTTTGTGAGGTAAAAAAAGCAGTAACACTTATGAATCCCAAAATGACAAAAATTAGGAGGGAAATATTTCTATTGTTTTCTACATTCTCCTTTTGCTTTAGTCCCAGGTTACTTTGTGAATTGTGAATTGATATTGAACATCTGGAATTGGCAAAGGGTCGACTAAATGGTTTGGTATGGGTTGGTTGGAGGTTTTTTTAGAGGTGTCAGTTTCTGTTTTTGCTATAGAAACTAACAGAGTTTCTGTTGGAGTGTTTAACAGTCTAGTAGTTGAAAAGAAAATAGTACTCATGGGATGATCTGTGCTTGCAAGCAAGCCACTTACAGCTCTCAGGTACTACACATGTATTTTAGTGTGTTTCAGGATGCTGATGATATTTGGACTACTCATTCTCAGATAGAATATATTACCATGTCTCTACCATGTGTAGCTGCATTTTACTCACTTTCTGTGGTTTCTGAGAGATTTCATTGTTCTTTTGACCATACTAAAACACTAATTTGCACTTTTTCATAGTGCTATGATTTCCCTACTGCAAACTTCATAAGGCATCAACTTACTAGCTGACACAAATGCAGTGAAGCTTGTTCAATTATATTTAGAAACATATTGAAACTTAAAGTAGAGAAAACAGTTTATTTAACCTTACAATAAATTTTAATAATAATAGAATAGCTTAGATTATCTTGTGTTAACCTAATTTTTTTCAGTCTGTAAAAGAAAGAAACATAGTTGATAATGATATGAACACAAGATCACTATTTGATACATTTTATTTTCTATAATCTGGTTAAAGGTAGCATGCAAGTAATTGAATAAAAATATTTGTATATGTGATTTATTTTGAAATATCAGTTATACCAGCAATGGATAAAAATCTTACTACGAAACTTAACTGAAACTATGACCAAAAGAAGAGTAAACAGCTTTTTAACCTGAATTTTTTTCCTGGTAATCTTACACACATCCCATTAATTTAATAATGTCATAGGCTCTGAAGACATATTTTCATACATTTTAAAATGTTCTTAGATTATTAAATCATAATTTTCCTTTATCATTGATACCAATATATAAAAGGAATGATAATTATTAAAGTAGTAGAGGAATCTTGTATTTACACAGGCCAGCCCACAATTTTCCATATAACTCATGATGAAATTCTCATGGCTTCCATTTAAGTCTGGAGCCAGCTGGCATGTACTGCATGCATGGACATAGATTTCTATGAAGTTGAGTGTTTTTCACTCACCTAGACAGATGAAGGCATATTTTGCACCATATCTGGCCATTCTTGTGCTTCCTGAATACAAACATTTGTAAAAATAAGCACGCATTTCTTTAAGGTTGCCAAGTGCAACCTTAAATATGCTAAATATTAACAAATAGAATGGATAATATGCAGATTGCCACTTGTTTTAAGGCATAGCCTAATTTTAAAGCACTATGATGATGTGTTATTCCTGGAGTTACTGCCCCTAGAAGGGAATTGGATAAACCCAGATATCTCACTCCAGTGAAATCTCAGCAGCCACTCGAAGGCAGTTGTACATCTCCTGTGGCAGGTCAGATCGAGTGAGATTGTTTCCATCCAGGCGCAAGTGCGTGATCTTGGAATAGGTTGTTGGTCCAACTACCTTACAGAAGCTGCTCAGTGGGAACTCTGAAGCAAAAGGAACAGGAATAAAAGAAAACATTAATAATTAGTACAAAAAGGACAAAGTTGTTATTTTTCTGCCTTTTTTGACTTCAGTTGGGAATTGTGGTCTTAATTTATGTTACTGTTTTCAATATTTTGCATATACACTGATGTAAATCCCCATGAGTTTACTAGAACTTGAGGGACTTGTGTTAGGAGAGATTCTTTTCAGTAGTTGTGAGAAGTTCAGAATTTCAAGACTGAATTTTTCAAATGCTCGGTGCCCCTATTACTTATTTGACTTTTAGACTTTAGATTTTATAGAGGTCTAATCGGGAATTTAGATAAAAGGAAAAATTACTGTCTGGTAAAACTAGAGATGAGGAGGAATCAGTCATGGTAGGGTAGAACAGTGTTATGTAAGATACTGAAGGAAATAAAAAAATTCTGGAGAAATTGAAAGTATGATTAGCCTTACCCTTAAGAACAGGCAGTCCAATGAGTGTCTGTATATTTTGTATGTGTTTTATATGTGCTCTTTTGATTTACCTGTTTCAAAATGAAATTGTCTAGGGTTGAAGAGATTTACATTTAAATTCTGTAATTAAACCTTTCTACATCAGGATTAAAATGTGAGTATAAATGAAAAAAATTCTTATAAAATATTTATATTTATTATAGCTTATATCTCATGAGATATATATTCTATATTCAGTTGAATTATTATTTGATTCACATAACACCAGACAGATCTTGAATAGAAATCTATCTTGTACCTATTATCAGTATTAACCGTACACTAGAAATTATATGAATCACTGAAGTTCTCTGCTCAGTGTACATAAGCACAGACACACACATGATATAGGCCTCTTTCATGTAGACAAGATCTACCCTCAAGAGAGTGTATGTGAATAAATCTGATGGCCCCTGCATGTCACACTGTATAATTCTGCACATACGGTCCTTGTTTCTCACCTGTCTTTCCTTTGAGTCAGGCAGAGGATTAGTCTATTGAAAAGTTTCATGACTACTAAAGAAGTCTGAAAGGCTTGTTTTTCTTCAGGCCACTGACATCAGATGAATTCACACAGAAAATATCCTAACGGGATGAAGGACTCCTTCAATGAACCTATACACCAGTATTCAGACAGATTTAACATCTTCAGTTGCTTTTAAATTGTAAAGGGTTAGCTCTCCAAACTTCTGACAAATCAAGTTAGTATTCTCAAAATTGGATATCATTTCAACTGCCAATCATAGGCCATTCATGGACTTTTGAAAACATCACCGTACATATCTTTTCTACATGGCTACTTAACTCATCTAAGAAAATGCAATGACTTATTTCACAGTACTGGAGCACTGGAGTACTAAAGGAAATAAAGGAAGTAGCTTTTATACCTCCACATTAAGTTCTGGATTAACATTCTTTTAATTGGATTCTTCCAGAACTGGCTTTACAATAGTCTTCTCTCACTGTTATAAAATAGCTTTTGTAAACTAAATGCACAGGCAGCTATTTAAAGCATGTAAGTTTAGGTAATAGTTTGGGCAGAGATATGCTGTTAAGAATGGGTAAAGACTCATGTATCTTTGACGAAACAAATTTTGAGTAGGGATTAATGAAATATAATTTGAATGTCAGATCTTGATCACCAATTTGATTAAAGCAAATCAAAATAATTTCCTGTATTTTGTTTAGTGTACAGTCTTCTTTTGGAAAGATGAGAGATGACTTCTTTGAAAAGTTCATATCATAATATAGTAAAATTTTAAGAGCTCAGAAAAATTCTGATACTCTTCTGATTCAGAATGTACCAGCAGAATTGAACTGGTGATTCTTGTGAGTTAAGATCATGTAATCTGAGAGATGTTTATAACATTATATCTGTGTGGAGTTTTTCTGAGTAAAAACCTAATTTCCTGATACTTTTAACTCATTTTTTTGGCCTATAAGCTATACTGTCAACTATTTGGGTCCAGTTTTCTGCAGAGACCTTGGGTTTAATTTATAAAGCTTAAAATAAAGATGAATTCTGATATAGATTTTTTTCCATCTTCTTGTCATTCAGGAATGACATGGTAAGTATATTTTTGTTGAAGGCAGATATTTAAAAAGTTTAGAAATTTACTATCATGTTTTCTGTTGTTTCTCCCTGCCCATTTCCCCATATTGTAATTTTTGAGAAAAAAATACTAACATTTGATTAAAAGAAAAAAAAAAAAAGGCAGCTTATACAAGTTAGGTAGATGTTTAACTACTCATAGAATGCAAACTTCATACCTGTAAATCACAAAATTTAACTGTGTTACCAAAATGCTCATCTATGCTGACTGTTTATGAGACCCAGATCACTTGGGGAGTGGATGTAGATCTAGTCCTCACAGTAGTCAAAAGAATTCTGTCATGGACTTCAGTGGGAATTCACTCCACTGTGTGAATTTGGGTATTAACATTTTATCCAGTTCATATCATTGTCAACTGTGAGAAGTGCATTAAAAATGTTTGTTTATTAATTGCAGTCTCCACTAGCAGAAAAATAAGACAAGTGGGTCTTGTGAAGGTACATTATGTGCTGGTGCCTACATGATCTGAGACTAGAGAACTGATGCATAAAATATCACAGTAGCTTATTTCCTCCTTTGCTACACTTATTAATGTTGCAGATGTTATAATGTCTCCCTGAATTTTTAATATTTAATTTCAGAGTCAGTATACCTGGACTTTTTCCCACAACACAAAATCCCGGCATAAGCCAAACACTGAGAGAATAAGCAGGGTTGGATGAAAATTTTATCTGAAAAATTATGTTCTCACTAAAAGTGCTGGTTGCCATAAGAAATTCTGGTATTCCAACAAACCACCTGAAATATAAGGAACTAAAAAGCAAAACAACTAAACAGGAACAGGCATCTCTCCTCTCCTCTCCTCTCCTCTCCTCTCTTCATCTCCCTTACCTATAGAGGAAAATGGAAAGAAATATATATGTTTTAGGCTACTTCTTGGAGCTTTTTACTCATTTCTAGGTGAGAGTATATCCCTTGTTTACCAGAAGTGTAAGAGGCCTTTAACTGAGAGAATTACCTGTGCAAGGATTTCTTGTTAAGGCATGCAATACAGTGGGCAACCCTAATAGGATCAGAAGTCCCATAGTCATCCTTGCTGGTCTATATTCTAGCAATCATATATAAATCATTTCTACACCGGCCATGGTAAAAAAAAAATCGTTTGTGGATTGATGGAATGAGCCAGATAAATGGCCATAAAGCACCTCCACACATAACCGTTTACAGTAAGTATAATTGTGGTACAGGTCCTGATGCAGTCTATGCACTGCAGCAGAAATATATAGCCCCTCTTAACTGTCCTTTGGAACATTTTCACATTTCCTCTTTTGTACTCCATTTACATGATATCTACTTGCTGGGATTTCATATTGAAGCAACAATTGTCTCCTCAATCCTTCAAGCACACATGAAATATGGCGAAGTCCATCTTTAGGACCTCTTCTTGCGTCACTGAACCTCTTTGATTCTTGTACTTTTTTCCATTCTGCAAGTGTGTGTGTATGTTTGTGTGCATGCATATGTGTATATAGTGCTAATGGCATCTTAAAGCAAGGTAGCAAACCACTGTTGTTACTAAACAGAAAATTCCAACCTTAAATCACCATTAATATGAAATAGTAAAAGACATTTCAATTTAGAAATTAGGTTTGAGGTATGGAGAAAGCAAAGGATTTTATAAATCTTCCATGATCCTCTTCTAGCTTGAAGATACAACCAGCATCCAGTAAACGAAGTATCTATTTGACACCTACATTCGGTATAATGGATGTACTTCAATGTATTAGTTAGAGATCAGAGGAGTTAATTGCAACACAGAGGATGACAGAAAAAGTGAGCCAAGCCTTTAATATGTATATTCACCGGGTCTTTATAAAAAATCTCAGTCACTCAAATGAGGGTACTTCTCAAACAGATGGTCTTCATGTATGGCAATGCATAATGCCTGTAGCAAGTCTATGCCAAAACTCATGGACAATAATTTACAGAAATATTTGTTTTCTTTCTGGTAATATCAAAAAAGTTGGAACCAGATTAAGCTCTCTTAGACAAATATAAATGTTAGTTTCTAGTCTTAAAATACCTGAGAAAAAGAGAGCTATAATAAATTAAGAACCTGGAGAAATATGCTTATGATAGATTTCAGTACAATGAAGACTATGTAAGTGTAATCGGAAAGATTATACCTTTTTTACCTGATTACACAAATCACTGCTAAATTATAACAATGTATTAAACTAAGAAAGTGGTCACTTGGTTGCAGCTTAAACAGTCAAAGATCAGTCAGCTCATCTTTCTGGGAGACTAAACACAGCTGTAGGTCAGGTGTAGTGAATAGTAAAATCCAAAGGATTTGATTGCCCTGTGTCTAGCACTTCATTACCTTTTAATGATTATGTCTAACTAATTTGTATCACATATTGTCAATCAGCATTTAAGAGAAATCAATATTATGCCTGTGAAACTAGATAAAGAAAATTTATTATTGAAGTCTGATAGATTTTATGGTAAATCAAAAAGCAGTAAGTCATAATTCTCATGTATCAATTCTTAAGGTAGCAGTGATGGGGTAGAAGTAGCAGGTGCACACCCACCCTCACACCAACCCCAGCAAACACAGTTTTCCTTGCAAAGTTAGATTGTTGTCCTTGACTCAATAGTCCTTGGAAATGTGAAAAACAGGCAAGCTTGGTACCTGGGCAACTTGCAGAAAGATCAGAATAATCATTCTAAGCAGGAACGATTGCCTCCCATATCTCATGAGAAACTAAAAATTGTCATTGTTAGCTGTTTTTGGAGTGGCAGAGTATCTGATGGAGTTTCTTAGGTTGCTGTAGTGCCTTAGGTGGGAAGTATTAACTTATTATTTTCTCTCATCAAAACAAGGAACTGAGGTGCACTAGAAAAGAAAACCACCATAACATGGTGCAACATAGTAAATATAAACACTTCAAAAGGTCTGCCCTCTGTCTTGTAAGATCCACCTGAAAATATTTGGCTTTAAAGGCTACATCTGTATGGAGTTAGGTATTTACAGAATACCTGACTCTAAACCACTGATGGATACAAGAAGGTAAACAACAGAGAGGACGTTATGGTTTACTTTATGCCAGCTAGCAAGATTATGTAAATCCTCCTGCAGAAACTCTGTTATATTTGACAGATCTCCCTCTCCATCAGAGACCACCACAGACAGAGAGCTTCTTGCATGATGGCAAGCTCTCTCCAGCTCTGCAACACCTTCTTGTCAGTTCAGGAATAGGACAGCCTTGTAAAAACCCTGTCTTTGTAGAGACCTCCACGACCTCATGCAAAGTGTGACATTAATTGACTTCAGACGGAACACTTTTTCAAATCATGAGTGAATACAGACAAGTTCCCATATGTTATGGGAATGGGAATGAAATGAAAGAACAAGGGCAGCTCTTTGGATTTCAAGGTAGGTTTGGAGGGATACTGCAACAGACAAGGGAGGAAAGAAACAAAAGCTGTTCCTTTTCACTGTATCTTGTGCCTGATACCTTATGAATTTATTGTCTTTCCCCTCTCTCGCTCTCCAGCACTTTCATTACCAGCCTTCTGAAAGGTTGTGCAGATGTTCAGCTAACGTCTGTCACTTTCTTTTGATTTAAGAATTTTGAACATCTTTTGCAGTGCTCAAACTTTTCCAGTTTTTTTCCTCAATTGTACAAGGTGACTCCATTGGCTTCTATGTAGTTTACATGAGATTAGAATTTGAGCAATAACTTTCACATTAGTATGAAACCAGAAATTTCTCTCTTTAAGGATATATTGAGTAGCTATTAGATAAACGTCTATCTTTTAACATTAATATGGACAATAGTCAGAAAAATGTCAGTGTGTTAACAGTCTAACCAGTACCATTTGTTCAGACTGGTTCATCTACCATTTTAGATACTTGCATTGACCATCAGTGCCTAGTATGTGGTAAACATTAATGACAATGTGCAAATTCAACTCACTGTTAATTTTGTTGACTTGGAGGTAGAAGTTTTCGAGGTTCTCACTGACAGTTGGAATGCTCTTCAGCTGATTGAAGGAGAGATCCAACTCAACCAGTGATGTGATGTTGAAGACATTACCTGGTATTCCAGAATCTGTTAATTTATTGTGGGATAAACGTAAATATTGCAGAGCTTTGAAACCTTGGAAATATTCATCGGGAATATTGGAAATCTGGTTATTATCAAAATACAGCATGAGTAAGGAGTGAGGCAGTCCTGTTGGTAGCTTTGTAAGTTGATTGAAGCTTAAGTCAAGATACAAAAGTGAATTCAGGCCTTTAAAAGCTCCAGAAATAGAATCTGCTTTCAGCTGGTTGTTCTGGAGGTGAATGACAGTCAGATTCATCAGCCCCTCAAGTGCACCAGGGTTGACTTTTGTGATCTTGTTGTGACTTAATTGCAGGTCATCTAGAGTTTTGGGGAGTGGTCCAACAGCTTCAGTCAAATTGTTGTAGTTAATGTGAAGCTTCTTCAGATTCTTTAGTTTAGAGAAGACTCTTCCCTTAATTTTTGAATTTTCCAAATGGTTGTGATCCAGGATCAGCCACTGTAGGTCTGTTACATTATCAAATGTATTCTCTTCAATTCCCTCAATCATATTGTTTCGAAGATAAAGGTATTTTATTCCACTAGGAACAATTGGAATGGTTTTCAGCTTAAGATTGTCACAATACATGGCAGTAGGGTAGCTTAAAGGACAATTACATTCTGGGGCACAGACTGCTGCGGATGGCCCAAAAGGATCATAACCGTAATCATCTGCAGGACCATAGTCATACTGGCAAAAAATGCCACTAATCAGTAACAGCAAGACAGGTAGGGAGTCTAAAGTCATCTTTCTAATATGTCTTGTCCCTGGATGGTAAAAGGGAATAAAAAAGTTAGAACTTTATTTTTTTTAACAATATTTGAAATTTTACCACATAAAGATTATAATTAAAAACTAATTTAGCTTCCTGTTTAAAGCTACTAATTAAAAAACAAATATTTGTTTGTTAGTATTACATTGTTGCTCCTATAAATTTATTGTCCCTGTATTGTTATAGTCTCCCTTTGTAATGCAAAATTGCAGGCCATTCTGTTGTAAGTAAAACATTCTTTCTGCCTTCATTCATTAAGTCTCAAGAAGATTGATAAATCCCAAAGTTTTTAAACTTGGTATAGAAGAGTTTTCAGTTTTGCTGACAGCCATGTTCAGAGGCAATTCCACCAATTAAATTCTATGAAGCATTGCCAATGTACTGGTTTGTCTCATATCCAAATATGGTTACTAGACTTAAGTTGGAAAGAGACAGAGAAGTTACAAACTGACCGTAATGATCTACTAAATGTACTGATCTATTGTTAAAATGTGTCTAGCTTGGAATATCTTTTTTGCATGGATCATATTCAGTAAAGCACGTTCCACTACGTTTTGTACTCACCTAAAGAACAAACAAACAGAATTGTATAGCATATTATCTTGGACATGGCAAACAACCAATATTGCATATATGTGCACAAGGATACTCTATCAAATATGGATCTACAGTGGATCTGAAATGACTGATTTTCAGACAGTGAAAACATTCTTGCAAATTCTCTACATAACAAACCTGTAGATTACATTGTATGTCTATTCTAAATCAATGGAATAATACACTGGCTTCATATAGATTTCCAGTTCACACACAGCAAAAGGACATTCAATGTCCTTGGAGATGTTTTGCTGTGGTTAGATATGAGTGGTGTCACCTTAATTCTTAAGGCCATACCTTTCTCTTCAGATACTCCACAAGTTGTTAATTAATCTCTGAAGATTAGTATCTTGCTTATATTTCTTACTACCTACATAGATATTCTGCTGGCAAAGTGGGTCTAGTATCAGTAAAATTGATAACTTTGCTTTGATTTTCACCAGTAAAAGATAAGGCTCCACATGCTCAACTACTGTTCAGAAAGTGAGAGGATTAAGAAAATCCTTAAAACCCTTTTGTTCTTAGTTTCAGAAAGTATGTGAAGCCTATAAATAGATCACCAGACATTGATTTAAGATCTGGGAAATCTTCCAGCAAAGTTAGTCCCTGAATAAGGATTACAATAGCATATTTTTCCCATGGCGTTGGTCCCATCACATTTACTTAATTACAAATCTTAGAATAATCATTGAAATATTAGTTATCAGTGTAATTTCCTTTGTCTGTTCTTTATTACTACATGAGAACATGCAAACTCAACCTTCTGTCCCCTGCTGGTGTAAACAAGTACAGTTCATATGAAAGCAAAGGCTGCAGTAACATAATTCAGCTCATAATCTGGTTCTATTTAGGTACTGAACATTAAGGAGGGGGGACAAATGCTTCTGTATTCAAAGTATAAAGGAGAGTGTAATAAACTTCTTGGACTACATTCTTTGGCCTTACAGTGACAGTTTTTACACATCCACGTAATTTTATAGTCTTAAAGTAACACAGGCATTATAAATTCTAGTTCTATTGTTCTTCTAGTTTCAAATGATATCTGTAAAGTTGTTTCATTATTTGTATCATAGTCTGATAGTCCTTTAAATAGTGTTCAAAATTTAATTGCTCTAAAGATTCCTGGAAGTAATTAAAACATTAAATAGCAAGTATTTTGAATTAATGTATTAACAATATTTTATAATGGATGTGAAAATTCTATAGTTCAAGAGCATATAAGCATGTGTATGACATAAAATAGCAGAGTACATATGTAGTATTATTAACTTAATTGTTAACTTGTTTTACTCATGCATTTCTCATTCAGATATCTAAATGTTTGTCTGTCAGCAGTGTAAATGGTTAATAGATCATGTACACATGCTCATTTGTTGCACTGAGCTACATGGATCTTCAAGATAAAATCAGACTACATTCTTAGACATTTATCTTACAATATAAGCATGCCTGAAATAATTGCCCGTGTTTGTTGTAGGCATTTATATTGTAAAATACCTGTGAAAATATTTGTGAGGTTGTACAGGCAACTTACCAAAACATACTAAATGGTAAATCCATAATTCTGGAGAAATGTTTACTACATTACAGCAGACATACTACTCAAACTAGTTTTGACCTTGTCTATACTACCTTAATTGTAAAATTGTTGTGAAACAAAATAAATATAAAATCCTAAACCAATCAGCCTTAGTTCTGTAGCGTAGCATCTTGTACAGTTTGAAAAAATTGTATTTTTAAAAAGTTTCAATAGTGTGGTTAAAATGTGCTTTAAAATTAACTAAAAATATTAAAATACCTATAGTTTTCCTCTCATTGTTTGCATGAATAATTATTTAAATAGCAGGATACCTTTTCTTTTTGCAGAATGAGATAAAATGATTTAACAAATGGAGTTTAAGGAACGCTTACTAGGAAATTATGAATGAAAAAATAAACAATGAGTAGTCTTACAAATTTCTTTGTACTGTATAGCAACTCTTGTTCTGAAGTAGAATGAAACAGACTAAAAAAATGCAACACTGATCTACAAAATATGTGAAGTTGTTTTAAGGAAACTGAGAAAGTGAAGCCACTAAGCAACTGTTGATTTGTGCTCAATTTACAAATTGGCAAACTTATCCTGTCATGTTTTCATGTTCCCATTGCAGCTACATTTAAATAGCTGAACATTACAGTAAAAACATACAACAGCACTTACCTTACTGCCTTGAAGCTGCTTTCCTTAATTCCCAGAGCAGATGCAATAAGAGACTGTATCGACCAATATATGCTCTAAACAGTGTCAGGAGGTAAAAGTCTGCCAGATCCTCTGTGTTACAAGAGGGGAAAAAAAAAAAAAAAAAAAAAAAAAGCCCTAGTCACGCTGTTCTCTGAAGCTGCTATGTCATCATGGTGATCTTGTGGTGCTGCATGTACAAAAATGCTGCACTTTAATGAAGTGCAGGTGGATGCCATATTTTGTACAAGAACAACCCATCTGTTATTCTTGTAGGATGGCTGAATGATGTTTCCCAAACCTAAGAAAGTTTATAAGCCATAGGTTTATACAAGGAATTTTTGTATGTTAGAAAGAAAACATTTTAGATTGTAAAACAAATTGCAAACAGGCTTTTGTTTTCCAGCTTATTTTATACTGCTAGACTTGAGCTAACACATAGCACTTAGACCTTAATTCTGCTGTGTTTCTTCAGCCAAGTGACTCATTCATTTCTCTGTCTTTTTCTTTAACTATCTTATGACCACAGTAAAATACCCTTAATAAAAGCTTTAGTTTAAGGATCAGATCCAAAAGATGCAATGTTATCTACGAACCATAACCATTTCCACATTACATACTGAGTTCAAAGACTGTTCTGCAAGTCACTGATTTGGTCTGGAGATTTCTTTGGTGGTCGAATGCATGTTTATTTTAATAAAAGCACATCCCAGGAATGGTTTTGCAGCAGTTGCTGTAAAATCTCTTCATGCGTTTGTTCATTTTTGAGCTTAAAGCTTTCTGCTGCTTTTCGGAATCTGGAACTACTCAGCTTTATGTTGTCTGTTTCTTATTCCATGGATGTAGTTCAAGAATGCAACTTAAGGCTTGGATGAGATGTTATTTTCACCAAGCAGTGTTGAAAAATAATGCAACAAGACAGTAACTATTTAAAGTGGTTAATGCTTCCATAAGAACCTTTCCATATCTCAAGATGGTGGATGTCTTCCCTTCTTGTGACAAGTAGCTTTTTTTTTATAAAGTTGGAGAGGGACAAATGTCAAATGTACATGTAGAAAGCATGCACTAGCCATTTTAAAGTGTCTAGTGTGTTTAATTACATTTGACTGTAATTGTTGGGGGTAGAAGTTAGGGGGTTTTGTCCATTAGCTTACTATCTGTATGAAAAGTCATGGTACAGAATGTGACAGGGCTGGAGAACAGTAGCAGCTTCCTGAAGAAGAGGAGCCTGGACGTGACCTGTCACAAAATCTAATGCTGAAGCATCTCGATCTTCACATGAGTGAAGGTTTCTGGGAGCAGGGAAAGGTCAATGCCCTTCACCAAGAAGAGCAAAGATACCAAACAATTACAGACCTCAATGCTTCTGCAATTACACAGTTAACAAACCAATTTTCTCAAGACAGGGTGCCAAGTGTTGGTGCAGCTCACAGGGAGTGAAAGTTGTGCTTGTGGTGTTCTGACATCATGTCTGTCTCCCTTGTGTGGGAGAACCATTTACACTTGAAAACACGTTAATGACAGATCATAACTACATTACTATGCGAATGGTGGAAATAAGCGAATGTAAAGAAGTGGAATTACAATAATTAATCTAAGTAAGTGAAAATCTGTGCATGGTATCAGGACTAGAAATGTAGAAGTGGACAAAGCTTGTGTTGTTCTGCTTTTGGACAAATGGAGACCAGATGGAGTTTCTCATTCACAGAATGATATTTATCTGAAAACTACTCCATTAGTTTTAGTTAACCAAGGGAAGCCTAAATTATAGACTTCATTGAAAATGTGGCAACAACAGAAGCACTCAACAAAAGAACAGTTTGACTAAAGTTATAATACAGAAAGAGATACTCTTCAAGTCAATACTGAGATTTGCTGCGTGGAAGAAATTACATCAAGCTGAGCAAAGAGAATTTTTTGCTTGTAAAGAGAATTTTAAAAATCACAGGAAAGGCATTAGTTGTGTTTTCTATGATTATAGATTTGTTTTTAAGGACAAGCTCAATATTATGATAAATGAATACATATTTTGAACTCTCAGTAATCAATGTAGCTTTATGTTTGCAGTACAAATAGAATTGTACATTGGATGCAAGTATAGGAAAGACCAGGCTTAATATGTTTTTAGGGCAGCTGTATTTATGCATTAGTTTTTTATTACATTGATTTCTGTACATCCAGTAGACATCCTTTTTCTCATTCTAATAACAGTAGTATAAAACATGAATGTCTTTATAACTTGTAGAAAAATCTTGTTAAGCAACCATGATGGTATTTTGGAATTAACATGTTAAAAGCTTGGGTCACTAAAAGTTCAGCTGAGACTTGTTCACTCATACAGCTCTTGCCCACTGTTTTAAATTAGCTATAAAAATTGCACAGTTAAGATGAAGAATCATATGCCTTCCAAGGTTAAGATCTAAACTGGTAGATTTTCCCTTTACTTAAGATTTTCCCCATCTCTCCACTCTGTTATTTAATATGGTCTCTTCAGCATAATTTTTATGCTTTCCTAGTCTTATTGTTCTGATTCATGAAGATCTGACCTCATAAACCTCTGTTTGGGAGACCAGGTAGGTATTAAAACCAAGCAAATTGGGAGTATGGCTTCTTCTGCAGCAAAGGCTGGGAGTGTGAGTGGGTGATTTCTTTTTTCTGACTCTATTTTGTGTTTTAAGTTGGGGGTATTTTAATAACTCTCAGAAGTCATTAAACAGCATGTGAACATGGTCCAGCTAATTTCCAAGAAGAACACAAAATAATGCACAAATTTGCCTTTGACATCCAAGTTGTAAACTGATTATGAATATTCTTCACACCTGATCATGCCAGGACATATTGATATTTCCCCTTTACAAATCCTTTTATGTGATTCAAAGTTGTTTGTTTGTGTTTTTTTTTTTTGTTGTTGTTGTTTTTGTTTGCTTATTTGTTTTTGGTTTTGGTTTTTTTTGGTTGGTTGGTTGGTTTTGTTTTTCTTTGTTTGTTAACTCATATTTTGTGTCTGGAAAAGGTTAAGAAGTCTGGTAGGTTGTAATGAAAGAATCTGACAAAAGAACTCACTGCAAGCACATTAATTTGCAGTGAGTGAGTTCTAGTCTTCAAATACTGTCAAGTTACAGTGTCACTATTTTGTCTCTTCTCTCATCAATGATATCTTCTCTGCCTTTCCTTTCTTGTAAAACTGTCTTTATAACTTCTTTGCCCTTCTGCATAAATGGAAATACCTCTCAATCAAATTGCTTTTAATCCACTTTTTTCCAGAAGACTCATGATGCCAAGACCTAAGAGACATTATCTAAACCAACTGCTTTGTTTTCAGCTTAAACATGTGTACACATCTGGTACACAGAACCAAGAGATTCAGGTGCCAAACATCAAGAGTAGGATATCTGTGTCACAGGAGCACATGGCCCCAGAAAAATACCTTGTAGAACTTCTGACATTGCCACATTAAAAAAAAAGTAGTGAGTTTTTTCTGCTGATCATTCACAAGTTAAAGTAAATATTACTCTCAAGATGAAATGAAGGTTAGTTCACTTTGATTGGCTACCTGCAGTAGAAGGTAAAGAAATCTCCATTCAGGGAAAAGGCTGTTTCATTGACACCATGCAGCAAGACATTTAATTATAGAGAGGTAGCATTTTGTTTATACTTGATGTTTCCTATGTCTCTAAACAGTGAATTTACAGTCTGTTAGAATATATATAGTGAATAAACAAAAATAGGATGTTGGCTCAAACCTCCAGCAACAATTAGTTAAATGGTTTTGTATAGTTCTGCAGCATTTTGAAAATATTACTGAAGGCTGACTCACATCAAATGAGCTCCACTAAAAACAATTCAGTTCCAGATTCTGGGGGCTGTAGGTGTTTACTTTTTCATCTGAAAACCTCCTTTCCTCCTAATTGAAATTTTATTTTTTTTCAGACTACACTACACTTACATGTTAAATGGAAAGTGTTAGACCACATACTGTAAGCATTACAAAATTAGTGGCTATCCAAATCCTTCTTTGCCTTTCTCCTGAAAAGGAAATACCAGCTTTGGAAATTTACAAAAATGGTAATAGTGTTACAACTTACTAGCAGACCGCAACAGATACTTTAGTTCAGCATGAATTCTTGTTTTTGTCCTTCTGAAAAACTGTTCACTGTTTTGCTTCAAACTTGACAGTTCTAGTACTATTATACTCCTCTCCATTGCTTTTCAAACTGTTTTTGTACTGGACTGCACTTAATTTGATTCAAATTGTCAATGACAAAATTCCTTTGCTCTGATTCAAAGCTTGACCAAAGGTTTTTCTGATAAGGGCACAGATGAAGGCAAGAGTCTGTTTTTAAAACAGACTCCTTTATATATGCTGCATGTTTTGTCATAGAATTCAAAATTTGTTAATCTATGTGTGAAAGAAAATCATGTGGCCTTGGAGAATGAAACAATTTAAATGATTTTTAATATAAAAAATCCAAGAGGATCTCGAGTAGCTGTTGAATGCGTGAGAAAGTTGTGGTTACAGGTAAAAAAATATAACTTCATCGCTGTGTTTTAAATAGGACAGATAATTTATAGGAAAAGAAAGCAGTGGACTTGGCAAACTTGGCTAGTTCACTGCTTGTTGTTCTATCAACATAGACCTCCTTTGAAAATTGTTAGGTGCTAAACACTTCCCCCTAATTTAATGTTTGCCTTCATTTAGATCACACCAGAAAGAATGTTATAGCATCTATATTCTGGTGTTCTACTAGGATATAGCATTTGGCCTTCTAGCTGATGAGACCCTGTACTGGAGCAGATCCATTTGGCGATAAATTGTCTTTGCCATGAAGGTGACAGAGTTTGGGAGACAATGTGCAAATTTTAAATATACAGCTCATTGTTATTTCTAAAATGAAGCACCTTGGACAAATCTACTAGTACAGAAGACCACGTTTATAACCTCATAAACAAGTAAAGGCGTGCTAGAAAATGTCTAGTACATCATTGACCACCTATTAGTAACCATTCTGACATCAATTGTCACTTAGTTCATTACCAACTGAAAGCTGTATGAGATTTTTATATTTTTCCTGGGACTGATGGCAGGTTAATATCCTAGAGGTGTAGCATCTATCCGCTTGTAGTCCATGAACAGTAACAACACACTGGTGTTCTGGTGTTCCTAGGCTCATGACAATGGGTTGTAGGTGAACAAAAGAACTCTTAGCTAGCTTCCTAAGACTTTTAAGTACAAATTATAACAAGAACCCAATTAAAAATATTTATCATGAACAAATATTATTTTTTTCACTTTAAAAAGAACATGCTAGTCCTAATATGATAAAAGTACATCAATCTGAAGAAAGCACACCTATTCCTCCTCAAATACATAGAAGCATTTACTGTTTTTTTCATATTTCCTTTCTATCCATTGTCTTGTGTCTGTATAATTGTACTTCTATAACATTATTAGAATTTATTTTCCCCATTATAAACTTAATCTTCCAACTATCTTCAACCGTGCTATCTGTGAATCTGTCACTGATATCTCCAGCACAACTGTTTTATTTTTGTCTTATTACTATTATTTACAGACACTATTATATATACTTAGTTTGTTGGGTTTTTTTCGTGTCGCATGCTTTTTTTCCTACTTCAAATCACACTTCACTTTTCAACTGAAACAAGGAAAGCTATTACTAAAATTGGACTCCTTTTTTGGGGTGTAATTTCAAGAGGGAAGAGTTATTTGAGAACAATCTCTTAAAATCTTTTAAAGTATAAATATTCTTATTTTTCTTATAATTTTTTCCTCCCAGACGAATTTGCTCATTCATCCTTTTCCTGTTTGGAGTCATTGAGCTCCTCCCAAAGACTGACTGGAAATATGTTTTTGGCCAAATTATACGGTCAAATTTTGTAACCACAGATTCCAATCCAGTGATTAAATATTCTTTATTTTTTATAAAGAGGTCCAGAGTGGATTAAAGTAATGCTGTATGCAATACCTTTTGTCTTAGACTCAATGCTTTAGTACAGGCTGCATGGCACTGCTAACATCTCACAAAATCAAATTTCCCATTAGAAAATCTACTTGTTTCTTAAGATACTCCACCTTATATCTCACTAACATTGCCTCTAATTCTCTAATGCAGACCATCTATTATTATAAATAGTCTCAGGTGCCGTATCTCACATTTTGACCTTGAGAGACAGCAAACATATATGTCTACATGTGTGCTAGTTCGAGCACTCCTCAGGGTCAATGGGGATCTACTAAACATTTGTAAAGCCTAGGGGGAGTGATTCAGTTCTCTAACACAGATACCATAACAGTGTTCAGTTGCCTAGGTAGGCATTTGTAGTGTATATAACAATACTATTTGAGAGGCTCTAAGTTATTCAGCTCATTTGTATAGTTTATAAAAGAAGTACTTTAACACTTGTACCCTTTTCAAAGGGCAAGGCAAAGAACTCCACAGTGCTTAATAATAAGGCACCTACATTTAGGTAATTGCCTGTTGTCAGGGGTTTCAGTTGGGTGATACAAAGTCATCTAGCTGCTGTCTGACATACCCTGGGTTGTATAGCACATCCAAATGGGTCTGGCTACTGTGACTCAGAACTCTGAGGAAACCTGTCCTGAAGTAGTAATAGGAGACCAGGCACATATAAGCTATCTAGAATGACATTAGACTCTTATCTTTTGGAACCTAAATTATGCCCTTGGAGCTCTTGTCCAGGAGACAGTCAGCCTCCTAAGCAATATCCCTACTTTGTGTAAACTGTCTAAATAGTATTTTCTCCAACAACTTTCTCTTCAGGCTTCTCTTAGCTGAGTATTCAGCAGAATGTTTGCAAAGAAACGCCAGAATAGAGCCAAGCAAAATGAGATGTACAAGACTGGAGACAGTCATGACCAATTCCTCCACAGGTATTTTCCATTTTCCTACCACCTCTAAAAACCATAAAAATAAAAAAGCCAAAATAGGGAGTTTTCTGAAAGGTCAAATAAAAATTTAGAAGGCACTTCCCTGATTCCCATTAGAACAATCCCTGAGGCCTCACTGAACAGTGTTCTTTTTCTTCAGTCAAGGAAAGTTTTTCAATAGATTTCATGTATAATTGTATAAGTTATACACTTTGAAAAGGACAGAAAATATTTAAGACATTTGTGTCATAGGCACTCATAAGCTCCATTTTGAATGGACACAAAAACTCTTGAGGTCTAATTTTACATCCAACCAGCCCAAGGGCACACCACAATTTTGCTTATGCCGGAATATTTTAAGGAGAATACACTACTTCCCAATTACACTTGTTCAGCTTCCACAGATTTTAGATCTCTGTCTACTCCACCTCTTTTTTCTTTACCTCTTTGTATTTTTTTCGGACTGCAGTAAGCACCTAGCAATTGTATTTGGATAATTCTGAATCTGTATATTTATACACAGGCATGTCTGTTTGTTTAATGGTAAACTAATTTGGACCAAAAACTGGAATCAAAGTCTATCTCTTTAGCAGACTTTTTAATGTTTTCATAATTTAAATTATTGCTTTTGCTTATGTAGATACATTATGCTACAAAACAGAACAGCATTTTGAAAGATGCTGCACCTTTTTGGTTATGAAGCAAACTCAGAGGGAATCTCTTCCCTTCTCTCTTCAAACATTGGCCTGTAACGTCTTTTGGATTGTGGGTATGGAAAGTAAAGCATTAAAATCAAATATTGTAACTCTTTCAAACTCTGAGTCAGATCAGATCTCCATATTATTAGCTGTTCAAAGATACAAAAAAAAACCCTCCGCAAACCAACAGAGATAAACTTTACTGTGAATGGCTGAAGAAAACATTAAAATTGACTGAGAAGAAAACATAAGGAAAGCATTCAGATAGCAAGTAGGTTATCACATTTTCAATATTTGGGTAGATCAATGCAAAATATTCATGTCACCAGACAAAATTATTGTATATAATCAAATTGATGACCTACCTTCCCTTTAGGTTTTACCTACACAAGTAAACCACATAATGTCCCTGACACCAGTAAGTTATTCTAAGTCTTAATTTATTAGAATTGACTTCCGTGGGATTGTAGTCTGAAATGAACAATTCCTAGCCAGGATCTGAGACTTACCACTCTCAACAGGGATTTTAAAGGAAGCCACCTTATTTCATCGGGTAAGAAACCTTTACAATAGAGATGGGGCTAAGTCTTGTTCCAGAAGTGAGAAATGGCATCATTTCATGTAATAGTAAAAATGCAGCTTTAGACTCTGGACTATACCCTGATCGATCAGTAAGATAGCAGACATTCAGGTCCTAAGGTCTGCTGACATGTCCTGATCAACAATTTGAATTTTATCAAATTATAATTTCATGTTTTTCACCATTGTCTCAAAATTCATGTGTGTTTCTGTGTGTGTGTTCATATATCACTCTTGCTTTACACTGAAGTTTTTAAGAAGATGCATGGATTATTTTTCATTTTCTAAAGAGAAACAAATACATTCCATAAATAAGATCTGATTCCAAGATTTAGTAGAGTAATAATATTTAAGTGGAAAAGCTGGTTTCGCATAGAACTGCTGACACAAACTTATCTACAGCAGTACCAGTGAGCAACACTGTAATTTAGGTAATTTTCTTATCCCATAAGATAACTTCAATAATATGGCTAGTTGTGGTATAGCAAACCCATTGCTCCTACTCAATGTCCCAAAAGTAGAATGAGACCTTCTTTCTTCCAGAGCTGAGGATCACACATTTGTGATAATAATTCTTATGAAGGGAAGAGTTTCACACTGTGTTTTAGCAGTTAAATATTTGCAATTATTATGGAATTTCTTAGAACAACAGTAATTGAATAGCCCCAAGACCCTTCAGATTTATGTTGTCTCAGATTGATGACTGATGACCCATGAGGGTCATTCTTTTGAACAGATGGGGAATAGATGTGCAGGTGATAACCCACAGCATTTTGATTCATAGCTTGGTGAAGGGAAGAAGGTGTTTGCTTTACCAATTAGCACAAAATCCTTTTTCTGAAAGCCACCACTAATGACTTGCCTCACATTCACAACAAAACATTTTTTAAATGTATCTTCCAAGGTCTTGGAATACAGTGTTTGGGCTTCTAAGTAACTCAGGTGTTGAAGTACATTTTACTCTCTGCCTATGTGCCTCTCAGCCTAGTAAACATCGTCTTGCCTCTGAACTGCCTGTTAAGCTGGGGCCTGAGAGTGTCCCCAGAGAAGAAATAATTTCAAGCCAGATTTCAAGCCTGCAAACAAGGCTATTGGAGTGAGTAGGGAATTCTGAAAGTTCTCTGTGTGAGAACACATGCTCCAGGCCCTGAACGCACCAGCAGGCTCTGACCAACTTCATCCATGTTCTTCATGCATGCTGCCTTCACCCATTGACCAGCATCTCTATTCAAGCTGTCGTAGCTCTGCTGTAGGTAAGTTCCACCTCATTTTGTATCTGGCATTATATTACTCTCTTGATATCTGAGTTTGACCTTAAACCTGCCTCCTCAGTGGACATCTGTTGCTGGATGGTTGGCCAGCCCCGGTTACTGCCACCAAACCAGCTTTGCTCTGCTTCATTAGGTGCTGTGGGATTGTGCACCTTGCTCCTGAGTTTGCTGCCCTGCCTTGTGTAACTGCAGGTTCACAGCTTGCCTTCCCTTGCACAGCTGCCCTCTCTTGCTGAACCCCAGCAACAAGCTCAGGGAAAGGACAAGGAATTAAGCTTAAATGAATCTCCTGGGCAGTAAGGTATAGATGTCTAGGTGGACAGAGGCTCTGGAAGAGATGGTCATGGCAGCAAGGACCTACTGGTGTACTCAGTTCCCTGACATGGAATCACAGAATGGTTTGGGTTGGAAGGGATCTTTAAGGATCAGCTAGTCCAAGCTCCCTACAATGAGCAGCAACACCTTCCACAAGACCGGGTTGCTTAAAGCCCAGTCCTATCTGGTTTTTAGCACTGCCAGTGATGAGACCTTCCAGCTTCTCTGGGCAACCTGTTCCAGTGTCTCACCACTCTTAATTTAAAAATGTCTTCCTTCTATCCAACCTAATTTTGCACTCTTAGTTTAAAACCATTTTGTCTTGTCCTGTCACTACAGACCATGGTAAGAAGTCTCCGTCTTTCATATAAGCCTCCTTTATATAGTGAAACACTGTAATAATGTCTCTCTGTAGCCTTATCTTCTTGAGAACAATTCCAATTCTCTTAGCATTTCTTTGTAGGAGAGATGTCCAAGCCCTCTGACCATTCTTATGGCTCTCCTCTAGACTTGCTCTAAACAGCACCTTCTTGTTCTGGGGTCCCTAGCACTGTGTGCATAACTCCTGGTGGGAGTTTCATTAAAGTGGAGTAGAAGAACAGAATCACCTTCCTTGGCCTGCTGGTCACACTGCTTTTGATGCAGTCCAGGATATGTTTGACTTTCTAGATTGCAAGTGCACAGTGCTGGTTCATATCCAATTTTTCATCCACCACTAATTCCAAAGGCCTTCTCTGCAGATCTATTCATCACATGGTCTGTATTGATATTGGGATTACCTTGATCTTCCTGAGGTTCACATATGTTTATGTACTACCTCCAATGCTCTCATTGCCCAGAAACTGTCCATGAGGTAGCCAAAGGGTTAGAATGCTCTTTTATATCCTGTTTCTCACTTGAACTGTGACAGAGGGTGGAGGTGGGCTGGAGGCATCTTTAGATTCCACCTTTGGAGGTCAGAGCTCTAGTAAATGGGATGTCTTCTCACCAATTCCTATTCCTGCTATTTCTTTCTCAGCTCTGCAGACTAATCTAGAAATCATTGTGTCATTGCATTTTTTTTCCATAGTGTGAGCACACTCCCCCTGTCTAAGATGTAGGGAACACAACAATTCCATGTGTCAGAATTCAAACAAGGAAGTTCAAAGGGAATATTACCTCTTCACTGTAATTTAGTCCTTTGACAAAGGCAAAGGGCCTACCTATCTAACCTTTTCCATAACAGTCCAATGTTCTGTATGTGTTAAAGAGAGTTTTGCTCAATCTTTATTTCCTTGTAATCTACACATGCATTGACTCACCTTTATATTAAAAAAAAAAAAAATGACATGCCTTTAAAGAACTTGGTACTGAAAATGAGCAGTAAGGGATAGTAAAATTAAAACAAAACAAAACAAAACAAAAACAAACAAACAAACAAAAAACCAGAAGGTTAATCTTTTTGATTCATATTAGTGATGGTATGATGAAATATAAGTCACCTGAGTTTAGCATTTCTCAATCACTCTCTGTTAGCCAGCACCTCAAAGACAGTGCTTTTTTTCAAAACTTCATTGCAATGTATCCACTTTTGCCTTCTAAGCTAGAATGGTGAGTATGGACAACCCTCTAAAGGTTTATTCTTAGATAGGATTAAGCCTTTTAAAGCATTTCAGTTGCCTAGAGTTTCTAGCACAGCCAAGCAGTGTTTAAAATTATTCTCTCTTTCATTTAAAGATTATTTTATGCAGTTTGAAAATTTTTTTTTCTGCACTCTGGAATTTGGTTTATTCTTTATAAGCTTTTTATTCCTGAACGATTCAATACCTTGAAATTAAAAGATTAAAGGATTCAGCAGCAGAATACTCCATGATTAGATTTAATTGTTTCTCAGTTTTTTGTTGAAAGGGCTTTCTCACATGCATTTAGTAGCAGGCATATGGTTGCTATTTTCCATGCCTTTATATGGGGATTTGAACACTTTTTAAAATTACCCTGTAGAGAAGGACTAACCTAATTTATCTCAATTAAAGTCTTCATCTGGAAACAATAAAGTAACTTGTATAAACCTGAAGTTTGCAAAAATAGTATCAAAATTCTTAAGGTATTTTTATTCAAATATATGTAATTTAATATATTAGTTGAAAATGAATAAAAGGTGTGAGTAGGATTTATCATAAATGATATACTTCAATCCTGTTGAGACAACAACATAGAGTTGGTAAAATTTTGCTTCATTTCACATTAGATATGAATATAGAATGTTTAGCAGATTACAACCATTTATACAGAATCACAGAATTGTTAGGGTAGTAACGAACCTCTGGAGATCATCTAGGCCAACCTCCTTGCCAAAAGAACCTAGAGAAGGGTACACAGGAACACGTTCAGGTGAATTTTGAATGTCTCCAGCCAGGGAGACTCCACGACTTTCCTGGGCAGCCTCTTCCAGTGCTGTGCCACTCGCATTGTGAAAAGGTCCACCCTCATGATGAGGTGGGCCTTCCTGTGCTTTATTTTATGGTCATTGCTCCTTGTCCTGTCATTGGACATCACTGAAATGAGTCTGGTACCATCCTCTTGTCACCTTCCTTTGAAATATTTATTATGCATTAATGAGATCTCCTCTCATTCTTCTCTTTTTAAGACTTAACAGGCCCAGGTCCTATAGTCTCTCCTCATAAGAGAGATGCTTCAGACTCCTAATCATCTTTGTGGCCTTCTGTACTCCTGCTGTAGCTCCTTGTCTTTCTTGTACTGAGGAGCCCAGATCTGGACACTCCAGATGTGGCCTCACTAGGGCTGAGTAGAGGAGCAGGATCACCTCCCTCAGCCTGCTGGCCACACTCTTTCCAATGCACCCCAGAATACCATTGGCCCTCCTGGCAGCAAGGGCACACTGCTGGCTCGTAGTCAACTTGTCACCCAGCAAGTCTCCCTGGTCCTTCCCTACACAGCTGCTCTCCAGTAGGTCAGCTCCCAACCTGTACTGGTACTTGGGGTAATTCCTACCAAGGTGCAAGACCCTACACTGGCCCTTGTTGGACCTCATTAGGTTTCTCTTTGCCAAACTCTCCAGCCTATCAAGGTTCTACTGAATGGCAGCACTGCCTTCAGGTGTATCAGCCACCCCCTCCAGTTACAAATCATCAGCAAACTTGGTGAGGGTACATTCTATCTCTTCATCCAGAATAAAGCAGTACATATTCTATTGTCTGTTCTGCCATATATCATGGCATTTACCATCAGAAATTATAATTTTCAAGTATTCTCTCCACCTGGGTGTGAGCCAAAGACAGTACCTGGGACAAATCTTTGAATGAAACTTTTCTGAATGCCAGTGATTTAGATAGCTTGTTTCTTTAAAAACAGACTTCTGCATTTAGACTGTGGATGGTATCTTTTGTTTAACTTCCCTTTAAAATTGAATGACAATCTGTAGCTTTCAGTTCGTCAGACTGAAAATATTGGAACTATTTTTGTGGGTAAATGTTTGGAAATGAAAGACCTACAATGATTTTTATTTTTCAAAAACTTCTTCACAGTGTAGCTTGCTGCAGACATAAATGTGGATATAGAAATGTGACATTACTGCTTCTCATGACACTGTTATAATTTTACTATTAGTTCCCTGCTATAATATAAAAAAAGTGTGAACTTATGCATATTATTAAGACAATATCATTTTTTGTAATTTTATCCATTTTTTCTCACACAGATTTAAGTTCCAGCTCAAGCAGGCAGTAACAGAGCATTAACATTCTTCTGGTCTGCTGACTTAAGACACCCACATGGAGGTAATCTACAAAGCTTTCAAGCAGCATAATGTACACACTGAATAAGGGAACTGTCTGACAAAGCAGTTTTGAAGAAACCACATCTTTATATCTCAGAAAGAAAAGTGTGGAGTTAAACAGGCCGGGTAAACAGCCTCATGTAATGCCTGTATCCAGACTGATCCTTGGGCACTTATGGTAGACTAACAGCCCTGAACTTCCAGAGCAGGAAGCAGGGCAGGAGGCCAAAGGCTGGTTTATGTCACTTAAAATGCAGACATTGAATGAGTCTAGCTGTTTGAGTGTGTTGAGTGTAATTCAAACAGCTAAACAGTTTTTGCTGCTTGTCAGGACAAGCACAGATACTTTGCTCTTTTGTAGACAGAGCTGCTGGAGCATTGTTAAGCCAATGTTTCATGCTAAGATTTATCAACTATTTTTAGTTTCTGTTATAGTTTTTTAGGAGCGGGTGGAATTTTCCTTTCCCCTACCAATGAACGAGGAGTTAATGGCCCTTATCTTTCCCCACTGCAGATATCAAAGGAGTAGATCATGAGTGAAGGGTGGTTACCTAACAACATTTATTCACTGGTATGGGTGTGGTGAACAGGAAGGGCCACTGGTTTTGTTTCCGGGGAAGAGGAGGAGGGCTGCTGGGAGAGAGAGAGGTCTCTCAGGGAACCTCTGCCCTACAGGTTTGATCTCCTTCCCTTTTTCTCCCATTTCCCATCCCTGGATTTTCAGAGTTCCTGGTGCTTGAGAGAGAGAGACAGAGAGACTTGCTATCTGGGGCTTTTGCGGCAGGCTTCCAGAGTGAGCCAGCGGCTGCCGGCCTGGGCACAAGGAGCCCCACAGCATTGGTGGCAGCCCCAGCTCAGAGTAAGATCCCTCCTCCAGCCACAGACTAAGAGAGAGTTTTTGCCCATGGAAAAGATCCCAGCTCTTTCCCTCTATACGTGGCGCCTCCCACCGACTCCACACCGACCATCTCAGAGAGACGTACCAAAATGTCTCCATCCAGCCCTGAGGGTGGCCCAGCACCAGCTGAGGAGCAACATCACCACCTGCTGTCCATAAATATTACTGTACCCAACAGGAGCAGAGACTGCATCGTGTTCAGGGTGGGTCACCCACAAATTGGTTGTTCAGTTCTGGTTGTTTTGTTTCACTTGAAAAAATATATATATATTAGTTAAGAACTGTTATCCTTTCATTTATCATACCTTAATTAAATTTTGTTTTGAATTTAAAGGAGGTTTGTCTCCTTTGGTTTCTAGTCCAACAAATTTCATGATTTCCTCTAAAAGTAGACAGTTTCACTATTTCAGTTTGAAGATGATATACTCAATATTGACCCTCTGTCTCACAGCCCGTATTTCCCCTCAAGTGCTGTGCCACTTGTCAATAACATGCTCCTTAGTTCATTTTTTTTTTTTTACTGAATTAACTATTTTAAACTAAATTAAGCCACCTCTTTTGAAAAAAAATAAATTGACAGTTATAGGGCAGTCTTTGCAGTAAAACTGACTTCAGAGCAATGTGTACATTCAGGGAGGATGAGCAAAAACCCATACTTGTTCAAAGCAAGAGTATTTGACTGTGGATGTACAAAAAGGCTGTTGATTTCACAACTATGCACATCTGACTTAAAAATAGACACAATAAAGTGAATTTGTGCACCCTCTTTTCATAAAGACTCATAAACTTCTTTCCTCCTGGTTTTCACTAGTGAATAGTAACTTTTTTTTACTGTCCCTCAGTGACACTAGATGACACTTCAGAGTAGTGGTGAGATCAGAAAGTCTGTAATCTTTTCTATTTATTTTGCATATTATATTAAAGATGCATTAAATTAATGTTTGCTTCAAACAAAACTAATTTCTCAATTTTCTCCTATGTTTTACATATGACTGTGAGGTAGAAAATGCTATATGTTTTAAAAGGATAATCATGAGCAGAAACATTATAATGGAGTGGTTCACTAGCAACCCAAATAAAAAAATAACCAGGTTATGGGCCAAAGTGCTGTCGCCAGGTCTTGTGCTTAGAAGATTTGAGAAACAGTTTGTGGAGGCAACTGAAAAAAATCTATAGTCCTGGAAATGAGACCAACACACTGATCCCATGTATTCAAGAGTTGATCCTGTCCTGGAAATGAAATTAGATTAGATGTCATTTATACATCAGCAATCAAGAATGTGATGATTGATCTTAACCTGGTGCACTATAGGAGAAATCAGCCTAAAAGACGGTCACACCCTTGCCTACAGTAAGGGATAAGATGCTTTAGGCTGCACCAGGAAAAAAGCTTACTCTTCCTTATGTTTTTGAGACCCACAGTTGTGATAATTAACCATTTTCATACTTCACAGAGAAATCGAGGATGCACTGTTAGACCCAAAGGCTTTCTGCTTTAGTTCTCATATTTCTTTTTGCCTGGCTGTTTATAGATTGGTTTTGTTTGTCCTTTTTTTTTTTTTTTAATTTTTTTTTTTTAACTTTCCTTGTTTTCTTTTTAAATGGGAAAGCCATCTGTTCTGTATATATATAAGAAGCAGTTTTAAAAGTATTGGGCTTCCCACTGCTTTGAAGTCTCTGCAGATGCTGTGTGTGGATAGGGTCCCATCAGTCAAATGTTGTTACTGTGGCTGCACAATTTATGGAAAATCAACAACATGTTTACCTTTTGAATTTGTCATCATCTTGCTTAGGTCTCTTATAGGATTTGCTTATTCTGTTCCATTGAGCAACACTGGGAGTCAAGAAAGCCTTACTGTCCTTGTAGTCCTTTTGTTATCAAGGAATATATTTTATGAGGGAAAACTTGTGCTTTAGCAACAAGGAGTAGAGAATATATCATGGGTATTACAGAGGACCAGACTCAGACAGAGTTAAAATTCCTTCAAATTTGAAAGAAAATCCTTAGTATGGGAGATTTTAAAACCATGGAAATGGAGAAATGGAAATTTTGTGCACATTTTTATATAAAGCGTTACATACTACATAATTGTTATTATTTGTTGATTGAATCTCTTCCTGCAAGTTTTATCTGTATCTGTTAATTTGAACCATGTACATACAAATCTGGTATATACAATGCCTTTGTTCTCTCTTGAAATGCCCATGCTTAGTTTTCTGCATGAAGTCTCTGTCTACACAATAGTAGGTATCCAATCAAGAACCAATAAGAAAAAATCTAACTGCTGTTTTTCTGTAGGGTTTTCCCTCCAGTGACAGAAAGGTATCATCTACTGTTTGTTTTATTTAAAAATAACACTCTGAAACTGTGAAATCCAGAGAAAAACACAGAGACAAAAGGGTGAAATCATTGTCTACCATATGTAGAAGAGACCTAACAATAGTGCAAACACAGTTTTTCCAGTTTAATTGCGTTAGCGAGTCATAATCGTTTCCAATTATTTACAACTAAATAAATGACATCTGTAAAAAGACTGTATTTGTTTTCAAAATTCCTATGAGAATCAGGCACAAAATAAAGTTACTTGAGGCAAAAGAATTTCACAGAACTTGCTTTTACTTTAGCTATCACCATGGGAAAGATGTTCAATTTTCAAGACTTAATTAAGGTTCTGACACACTACGTTATGCTATCAAAACAAAATGAAAGACAAACACTTTGGAGTTTGCCTGTATTACATTATTCTTTAATATAAATGACATATAAGATTTACAAATTAGAGAGATTGACCTTGTATTAAGAGACTGCAGAAGATTCTTTTCAGGTGATGTTTTTATTGAGTATATGTTTAGCTTCGTAGATTGACAGTAGAAATGTGTAGCCTACCTTTGATGTGCTTGCTACTCACTGGTATGGGTTGAAGAATCTCAGTTTACAGAGGGCTCTGAATCACTCTAAACAGACACTTCTACAAATGATGTCCCAACAATGTTCATATTTGGAGTTATGGTCATATATTTCCATACTTATGGTCTTTCTTATAATCTAAATTCCACAGATTTATCAGATGGAGGAGCCTGCATATCTCTACGTAACAATTAAAAAGTTTGTTTAAAAATGAAAACAGTAAGGGATTTTGATAAATGTACAATGCAGAACAAGTGTACAGTGAACTTTTTTTTTTCTTTTTTTTTAGATAGATACATGGATTGATATCAATTACTAACCCTTTATACCATATTTGGCAAGGCAGTAAAGTCATTAAAACTGCTCTTGTGACTAAGGTGAGAGGGATTTGCACTAGAGAAATTTAGTCATTGAGCTCCAGATACAGATAACACAATTTTAACTGCAGACTACTCAATATTTTGTTCAATAGAATGATGTTAGGCTAATTCTGAATAGCATTGCTCTAGAGGAATGGCAACCTTTAAAGAACTATGTATACAATAAGAATTTATTTTATTCTTCCCAAAATAACATTAGCAACAACTTTGTTTCTGCTAAATAGATATATTCAGAATTATCTTAGAGTTATAATGGGTAATTTTAAACCTCCAGGGCTTGAAATAAATTTAAAGGAGGTAGCGCTCACCTTCTCATATCTCACGATGATTTAAGAGTCTTTTTTTCTTTTATTATTTTTGAGTGTGTGTGGCTATAAAATTAACCTCAATCACTATATCTTTTTTCTTCTTTTTCTTTTTTTTCTTTTTTTTTTTTTTTTAATATCATAGCTTGACAAATATTTACTCCGAATCTCATATACAGTGGAATTTGAAAACCTGTAGCATTCAGCAAACTGGAAAATGCCACAGAAAGCATGCTGGAAAAGAAGGCTGAAATAAGTCAGTTTAAAGCACAGTTGGCGATTCTCTTTGATGGTATGCTAATTCTCATACATCTGTAATGTTTCATTTATCCTAGATCAATGGATCATCTCCACTTTAAAGTGAAATTTCTGGTATTTGGCATTAATTGTTAGCAATGATTTTTTCAACAGGCCTATAACAACAGATACTTTAGCTGAAACACAACTGAACCCCAACTTTAGACATCTATTTGTAATTTCCAATCTGTACTGCAGAGCGTTCATGGATACACCGGAAAGCAGAGGGCTGGATTTCCCAGTACTGCACGGGGTTGCTGAAGAGACTCACACCAGAATAGCTAGCCTTTTTGGTGTTGTAGCCAAGAGGGCAGAAGTCATTGATACCAATGGAAGCAATTTTGTTGTTATGAAGATAGACCACCTGAAAAACATAGATGTACAGAAGTGAGGAATAGAGATATAAAATGGCAAATAAGGTAGATGATTTGATGTATTTTATCAAATTATATTATTTGATATAGTTTATTAAATGCTTGGTGTGTGTTCTGCAACATTATACAGAGTAACAATATATCTTTTTTTCTCAAACAAATCCTTTATTCTGCTTACCTTTTGAAACACCTGCAGTACACCCAGTTCAGTAATTTCTAGAGAAAGTGCAGAAACCATGCAAGACAATCTAATAATGTTATCTGTCATGGGTTTCTATAGCTGAATTTTAGTAGAAAAGTAGAAGTACTTTAGTAGAAGCTGCTAGAAGTTTCTCCTGTCCTGTTGAGCTAATTAAAATTATAGTTACGCCTCTGCGATACATATGCAGGAATTGGAGTGTTTGCGCAGTTGAAAATTCCAGCTTGGAGATAACAACGCAGACAGACAGAGACCAAGGTCAGAAGAAGAGCAGGAGGAGGCAAAGGAAGAGCCATGCTGGAGCAGGGGAAGGGGGGAAGGACTGAAAGCT